>PVKV010036004.1:0-16083 GCA_004027835.1 Alouatta palliata
CGCCACACTGTCTTCCACAATGGTTGAACTAATTTACACTCCCACCAACAGTGTAAGAGTGTTCCTATTTCTCCACATCCCCTCCAGCATCTGTTGTCTCCAGATTTTTTAATGATCGCCATTCTAACTGGCGTGAGGTGGTATCTCAATGTAGTTTTGATTTGCATTTCTCTAATGACCAGTGATGATGAGCATTCTTAATGAATAAGAGGTAATTTTTTCTCCCAGGGACTCTCTAACTTGTTTTACTTCTCCATATTGAAAGAAATCATCTAATGGTGGTTATAGACAGATTTACCCTTTCCCTTCTACTGAAGGCTATCCTCAATGAGGCCATTGTGGATTATGGCAATCTCCTTGGTGGTTCTTGCCTTGACAAGTGTGGGATACACTACCACTTGCTGGTTTTGCTAAACCCTGGCCATATCTTTCTTGATAGTCTCTTTATTTTTAAAAATAATTTTTTAATTTTTAATTTTTATGGATACACAGTAGGTGTATATATTGATGGGGTACACGAGATGTTTTATATAGGCATGTGATGTATAATAATCACATATTGGAAAATGAAATACTCATCCCCTCAAGCATTTATTCTTTGTGTTACAAACAATCCAATTATACTCTTACTTATTTTAAAATGTACAATTAAATTATTGTTGACTGTAGTCAGCCTGTTGTGCTATCACATAGTAGGCCTTATTCATTTATTCTATTTTTTGTAACTATTAACCATCCCCACCTCCTTCATCCCAACACCAACCTTCCTCCCACTACTCTTTCCAACCTCTGGTAACCATCCTTCTACTCTCTATGTCCATGAATTCTATCATTGTGATTTTTAGATCCCACAAATAAGCGAGAACATGTGATGTTTGTCTTTCTGTTTCTGGCTTATTTCACTTAACACAATGACTTCCACTTCCATCTGTGTTGTTGAAAATGACGGAATCTCATTCTTATAATTTTATGGCTGAATAGTAACTCCATTGTGTATAAGTACCACATTTTCTTTATTCATTCATCTGTTTGTGGACTCAGGTTTCTTCCAAATCTTGACTGTTCTCAACAGTGCTACAACAAACATGAAAGTGCAGACATTTCTTTGATACATGGATTTTTTTGGATATATACCCAGGAGTGAAATTGTTGGATGTATAGTAAACTCTATTTCTAGTTTTTTGAGGAGCCTCCAAACTGTTCTCCATAGTGGTTGCACTAATTTATATTCCCACCAACAGTGCCTGAGTATTCCTTTTTCTTCTCATTTGCCAGCATTCATTATTGCCTGTCTTTTGGGGGGGAAAAAGCCATTTTAACTGGAATGAGATGATATCTCATTGTAGTTTTGATGTGCATTTCTCTGACAATCAATGATGTTGAGTACCTTGCAATATGTTTGTTCGCCATTTGCATATCTTCTTCTGTGAAGTGTCTACTCAAATCTTTTGCCCATTTTTGGTCAGAATATTCTAATTTTTTTCCATTGAGTTGTTTAAACTCCTTGTGTATTCTGATCATTAATTCCATGCAGATGGGTAGTTTGCAAATATTTTCTCCCATTCTGTGGGTTGTCTCTTCACTTTGATTGTTTCCTTTGCTGTGTGGAAGCTTTTTAACTTGATGTGATCCCATTTGTCCATTTTTGCTTTGGTTGCCTGTACTTGTGGAGTGTCACTCAAAAAATCTTTGCCCAGGCCAATGTCCTGAAGATTTTTCCCAAAGTTTTCTTGTAGTAGCTTCATAGCTCAGGGTCTTAGATTCAATTCTTTAATTTTTATTTGATTTTTGTGTATGCCTGTGATAACCTACCCTATGTTAGCCTAACTCGACTCTCTCTCTTAGCTGAGAGCTGTACAGACTCCATGTTAGCTTTTTGAGCAGTAGACTCCATGTTAGCTTCGTCACTTGCCCCCACTCTTTTCCGTTCCCCTAAGCACGTAGCTGGGATAAGCTGACTACAAGCAGACAATGGAATGTCCTTACTGATAAGATACCGAGTTAAGATGTACCAGCCGGATGTGTCTGCTGATAGTACCAGCTATCCCTAGGAACGTGCCTGCTGATAACTGAAAGCTCCCACACCTTCAACTGTTTATCTTTCTGTAATAGTTTACTTTTTAACTTTGGCTTGTTCTGCTTCTGTAAAACTTGCTTTAGCTAGGCTCCCCCTCCCCTTCTGTAAGCAAGGTATGAAAAGAAACAAAGCCTCTTGTTCCAGGCCGAGAGAATTTTGAGTGTTAGCTGTCTCTCAGCTGCTGGCAAATAAAGGACTCCTAATTCAATCTCTGAGTGTGGCACTTTCTCTAATTTGCTCGGGTACAACATGGTGAGAAATAGGAGTCTTCTATTCTTTTGCATATAGATATTGTTTTTCTAGAACAATTTATTGAAGAGACTTTATTAAACTTCGATTACTCTGAATGTGCCATCTATCATAATGTACTGAAGGTTCAGGAGAAATATTGGCCTGGTTAGTCTCTCGGGAGAGTTTCCACATGTGTGATGTCACTGAAGCTGCAGTCTGTGTAGATGAAGTATAGGACCACATGAGTATGATTAGACTCCCTAGCATTAGAGGCATATACAAAAATCTGGAGCCATAAAAATTTATCTCCATGATGAAATGAACTATTAGATGATATGGGGCCAATCATCTATATTAATAAAAGACATAAAGTACACTCTTTTCTATAAATTGAGTAAGGAAGTATCATCTGCTAAGATTTTTCCCAGTGAAGCAACATGCAGGTAAGTAGTTTACAGTTTGTTTGCAGGAATCAGAATCTAAATAAGGTACATATTTCAAATCAGTTTGTTTCTTAATTTTCTTTTAATCTATAACTTACCCTCCTTTTTTCATTGAAATCAGTTTGTTGAAGAAACTGGGTTACTTTTTCTACAGTTTACCAGAGTCTGAATTTTGGTGATTATACTCACATTGCATAAGATAGTCCTGTATCATGTGATTCCCACAAATTAGTAGTTATATCTAGAGGAGTAATCATATTCAGGGTTGAACTTTGGTAAGAATATTTCACAGGTTATGTTGGACAAAACCATAAGGCAAAAATATCTGGTTGTTTCTCATTTTGCATGTTAACCTATACTGATAATCCTTGATTACATTCATTACTTCATTAAGTTTTCCATAAAGATGATGCTCTGAATCTATTATTTCTTCTTCAATTGTCAGCTGGAAACTTCTATATAGAGAAATATTCTCTCATCAACTATTTGGTTGTCCTGGTATATCAATTAATAAATGAAAGGCCAGAGAAATATTCAATTATTTCCCTTTATTTACCATTTTTTAAAATAATATATTGTCTCTCTCGTATCCTCCAAATATGACCAATGATTTTTAGTATAATAATATACTCATGGTATTAGTCTTAGTGATGTTCAAACTATTTCATCTTTTGCCAGTGGAAGTCTCTTAATAATGGGTTTTGAGTCCTTTGATTATTTTCTCAGTTTTGTTTAGCAAGACATTCAACGCTCATTTTATATTCTAGCCATTTCTCAAAAAATCTCCTGATTACTTTCATGGGTGATGGAAGAATTTATGGAATAGTAATGTGATATGATTTGACTCTGTGTTCCCACCCAAATCTTATCTCGAATTGTAATTCCCATGTATTGAGAGAGAGATCTGATGGAAGGTGATTGGATCAGGGGTGGTTTCCCCCATGCTGTTCTCATAATAGTGAATGAGTTCTCAAGAGATCTGATGGTTTAAAAGTGTTTGGCAGTCCCCCCACCCAACTGCCTTCTGCCACCATGTGAAGAAGGTCCTTGTTTTCCCTTCATCTTCCACCATTACTGTAAGTTTCTTGAGGCTTCCCCAGCCATGCAGAACTGTGAGTCAATTAAACCTTTTTTCTTAATAAATTACTTAGTCTTAGATAGTTCTTTATAGCAGTGTGAAAACAGACAAAATACAGAAAATTGCTACCAGGAGTAAGATACTGATATAAAGATAACCGGAAAAACATGAAGTGACATTAGAACTAGGTAATAGGCAGAGGTTAGAACAGTTTGAAGGATTCAGGAGAATACATAAAGATGTGGGAAAGTTTGGAACTTCCCAGAGACTTGATAAATGATTGTGATCAAAATGTTGATAGTGATTTGGACAATAAAGTCCAGGTAAAGGTGATATCAGATGGAGATTTTAAAAAACTTACTGAAAACTGGCACAAAGGCCACTCTTGCTATGCTTTAGCAAAGATATTGGTGGCATTTTGCCCCTGCCTTTCATATCTGTGGAACTTTGAACTTGAGAGAGATGATTTAGGGTATCTGACAGAAGATATTTCTAAGCAACAAAGCATTCAAGATGTGACCTGGGTTTTTCTGAAAGCATACAGTTAAATGCATGCTCAAAGAGATTATTCAAAATTGGAACTTATATTTAAAAGGGAAGCAGAACATAGAAGTTTGGAAAATTTACAGTCTGACTATGTGGTATAAAGAAAAACCCATTTTCTGGAAGTAAATTCAAGCCTGCTGCAGAAATTTGCATAAGTAATGAGAAACCTAATGTTAATAGCCAAGACAATGAAAAAATTGTTTCCAGGACAGAGATCTTCCCAGAAGCCCCTTCCCAATGGGCCCAGAGACCTAGGAGGGAAAAATGGTTTCATGAGCCAGACTCAGGGCCCCTCTGCTCTGTGCAGCCTCAGGACATGGCACCCTGCATTCCAGCCACTCCGGCTCCAGCTGTGACTGAAAGGGCAAATGTACAGCTCAGGTCATTGTTTCAAAGGGTGAAAATCCCAAGAATTGGCAGATTCCACCTTGTGTTGGGCCTGTGGGTGTACAGAAGACAAGATTTGAGGTTTGAGAGCCTCTGCCCAGATTTCAGAGGATGTACAGAAATCCCTCCCTGTCTAGGCAGAAGTCCTCTGCAGAGGCAGAAACTTCATGGAAACTGCCTGCTAAAGCAATGCAGAGGGAAAATGTGGGGTTGGACCCTCCACATAGGGTCCCTGCTGGGGCACTGCCTAGTGGAGCTATGAGAAGAAGACCACCATCATTCAGACCCTGGAATGGTAAGATCTATCAACAGCTTGCACCATACATCTGGAAAAGCCACAGGGACTCAATGACAGTCTGTGAAAGCAGCCTTGGGGGCTGTACCCTGCAGAGCTATAGGTGCAGAACTGCCCAACACCTTGGGAGCCTACCTCTTGCATCAGTGTGCCCTGGATGTGAGACACGAAGTCAAAGGAGATTATTTTGGAACTTTAAGATTTAATGAGTGCCTTGTCAGGTTTTAGATTTGCATGGGACCTCTGACCATGTTATTTAATTTCTCCAGTTTGTAATGGCAATATATACCCAATACCTGTATCATTATATCTTGAAAGTAACTAACTTGTTTTCTTATTTCACAGGCCTATAGGTGGAAGGGACTTGCCTTGTCTCAGGTGAAACTTTGGACTTGGACTTTTGAGTTAACTGGAAGGAGTTAAGACTTTGAGGGCCTTTTGGGAAGGCATGATAGGTTTTGAAATGTAAAAAGGATATGAGATTTGGGAGAAGCTAGGGGTGAAATGATATGGTTTGGCTCTGTGCACCCACCCAAACCTCATGTTGAATTGTAATTCCCATGTGTCAAGAGAGGGACATGATGAAAGGTGATTGGATCATGGGGGGAGCTTCCCCCATGCTGTTCTCATGATAATGGGTGGGTTCTCACGAGATCTGATGGTTTAAAAGTATTTGGCAGTTCCCCCCAACCCTCTCCTGCCACCACGTGAAGAAGGTTCATCCTTCCTTTTCACCTTCCACCATGATTTTAAGTTTCTGGATGCCTCCCTAGCCAATCAGAACTGTGAGTCAAGTAAATATTTTATCTTCATAAATTACCCAGTCTCTGGTAGTTCTTTATAGCAGTGTGAAAGTGGACTAATACAGAATGATCTTTGCTACTGTGTTGGCCATTTTTTTAGGCCTTTTCATTAGATGAATTACCTGTAATTCATCTACTTAGAGATAACTAGATTTTTTACTTTTGCTTTGTTTAGTTCACTTTTTAAGATGAAATGTATTCTGAGTTCATACTAACACTTAACAATTCAAATTCAGGACTACAGGGTTTACTTAGATGCTGATATTACACCTGGATAGCTGATATCATTTGGCTATATCCCCACTCAAATCTCATTTTGAATTATAGCTCCCATAGTTTTCACATGTTGTTAGAGAGACCTGGTGGGAGATAACTGAATCATGGGGTTGGTTTCCCCCATATTGTTCTCATGGTAGTGAATACATCTCAGGAGATCTCATTATTTTATGAGAGATTTACTCATTCACTTCGGTCTCATTATCTCTCGTCTGCCACCATGTAAAACATGCGTTTCACCTTCCATCATGATTGTGAGGCCTCTTCAGCCACATGGAACTGTGAGTCCATTAAACCTCTTTTTCTTTATAAATTACCCAGTCTCAGGTATGCCTTTATCAGCAGCATGAAAACAGACTAATACAATAGCCTTACTCACAAACTTAAAATTATAGTTCTCCACAATTTGGTATGTACAATTCAGTGTGCTGTATTCAGGAGACCCATCTCACATGCAAAGACACACATAGGCTCAAAATAAACGGATGGAGGAAGATTTACCAAGCAAATGGAGAGCAAGAAAAAAGCAAGGGTTGTAATCCTAGTCTCTGATAAAACAGGCTTTAAACCAACAAAGATCAAAAGAAACAAAGAAGGAAATTACATAATGGTAAAGGGATCAATGCAACAAGAAGAGCTAACTATCCTAAATATATATGTACCCAATACAGGAGCACCCAGATACATAAATCAAGTTCTTAGTGACCTACAAAGAGACTTACTCTCCCACACAATAATAGTAGGAAACTTTAACAACCCACTGTCAATACTAGACAAATCAACAAGATAGAAAATTAACAAGGATATCCAGAACCTAAACTCAGACCTGGACCAAGCAGAACTAACAGACATCTATAGAACTCTCCACCTCAAATCCACAGAATATACATTCTTCTTAGCACCACATCGCACTTACTCTAAAAGTGACCACATAATTGGAAGTAAATCACTCCTCAGCAAATGCAAAAGAACAGAAATCATAACAAACAGTCTCTCAGACCACAGTGCATTCAATTACAACTCAGGATTAAGAAACTCACTCAAAACTACACAAATACATGGAAACTGAACAACCTGCTCCTGAATGATGACTGGACAAATAATGAGATGAAGGCTGAAATAAAGGTGTTCTTCAAAACCAATGAGAATGAAGACACAATGTACGAGAATCTCTGGGACACATTTAAAGCAGTGTCTAGAGGGACATTTATAGCACTAAATGCCCACAAAAGAAGTGAGGAAAGATCTAAAATTGACACCCTAACATCATGATTACAAGAAGTCGAGGAGCAAGATCAAACAAATTCAAAAGCTAGCAGAAGACAATAAATAACTAAGATAAGAGTAGAATTGAAGGAGATAGAGACAAAAAAAAAAAAAAAACCCTTCAAAAATCAATAAATCCAGGAGCTGGTTTTTTGAAAAGATCAACAAAATAGATCAACTGCTAGCCAGACTAATTTAAAAAAAGAGAAGAACCAAATAGGTGCAATAAAAAATTATAAAGAGGATATCACCACCAATCCCACAGAAATACAAACTATCACCAGAGATTACTACAAACACCTCTATGCAAACAAACCAGTAAATCTAGAATAAATTGATAAATTTCTGGACACTTTCACACTTCCAAGACTAAACCAGGAAGAAATTGAATCCATGAATAGACCAACAACAAGATCTGAAATTGAGGCAGCAATTAATAGGTTACCAACCAAAAAAAGGCAAGGAACAGATGGGTTCACAGCCGAATTCTACCAGACATACAAAAAGGACCTGGTACCATTCCTTCTGAAACTATTCCAAACAATACAAAAAGAGGGAATCCTCTCTAACTCATTTTATGAGACCAACATCACCCTGATACCAAAACCTGGCAGAGACACAACAAATAAAGAAAATTTTAGGCCGATATCCATGACGAAAATTAATGCAAAAATCCTAAGTAAAACACTGGCAAACCAAATCTAACAGCACATCAGAAAGCTAATCCATCATGATCATGTCGGCTTCATCCCAGGAATGCAAGGCTGGTTCAACATATGCAAATCTACAAATGTAATCCATCACATAAACAGAACCAAAGACAAAAACAACACAATTATCTCAATAGATGCAGAGAAGGCCTTCAACAAAATTTAACAGCCTTTTATGCTAAGAACTCTGAATAAATCAGGTATCAATTGAATGTAGCTCAAAATAATAAGAGCTATTTATAACAAACCTATATCCAATATCATACTGAATGGGCCAAAAACTGGAAGCATTCCCTTTGAAAACTGGCACAAGACAAGGGTGCCCTCTCTCATTACTCCTGTTCAACAGTATTGGAAGTTTTGGCCAGGGCAATAAGGAAAGAAAAAGACATAAACATATTCAACTAGGAAAAGATGAAGTCAAGTTGTCTCTATCTGCAGATGACATGATTGGGTATTTAGAAGACCCCATCATCACAGCCTTAAGATTAAGCTGATAAGCAACTTCAGCAAAGTCTCAGGATACAAAAATCAATGTGCAAAAATCACACGCTTTCCTATACACCAACAATAGACTTACAGAGAGCCAAATCATGAGTGAATTCCCATTCATAATTGCTACAAAGAGAATAAAATACCTAGGAATACAACTAACAAGGGATGAGAAGGACCTCTTCAAGGAGAACTACAAACCACTCCTCAAGGAAATAAGAGAGGACGGAAACAAATGGAAAAACATTCCATGCTCATGGTTAGGAATAATCAATATCATGAAAATGGCCATACTGCCCAAAGTAATTTATAGATTCAATGCTATCCTCATCAAGCTACCATTGACTTTCTTTACAGAATTGGAAAAAATCACCTTAAACTTTAGATGGAAGCAAAAAGAAGCCCCATAGCCAAGACAATCCTAAGGAAAAAAAAAAAAAAAAAAAAAAGCTGGAGGCATCACACTACCTGACTTCAAACTATACTACAAGGCTACAGTAATCAAAACAGCATGGTACCGGTACCAAAACAGAAATATAAACCAATGGAACAAAACAGAGTCTTCATAAATAATGTCACACATCTACAACTATCTGATATTTGACAAACCTGACAAAAACAAGCAATGGGGAAAGGATTCCCTGTTTAATAAATGGTGTTGGGAAAACTGGCTAGCTATGTGCAGAAAGCAGAAACTGGACCCCTTCCTGATACCTGACACTAAAATTAACTCCAGATGGATTAAAGACTTAAACATAAGACCTAACGCCATAAAATCCCTAGAAGAAAATCTAGGCAAAACCATTCAGGACATAGGCATAGGCAAGGACTTCATGATTTAAACACCAAAAGCTTTGGCAACAAAAGTCAAAATAGACAAATGGGATCTAATTAAACTCAAGAGCTTCTACACAGCAAAAGAAACAATCATCAGAGTGAACTGGCAACCAAGAGAATGGGGAAAAAAAATTTTGCAATCTACCCATCTGACAAAGGGCTAATATCCAGAATCTACAAAGAACTAAAACAGATTTATAAGAAAAAAACAAACAACCCATTCAAAAGTGGGTGAAGGATATGAACAGATACTTTTCAAAAGAAGACATATATGAGGCCAACAAACATATGAAAAAATGCTCATTATCACTGATTATTAGAGAAATGCAAATCAAAACTACATTGAGATACCATCTCACACCAGTTAGAATGGCGATCATTAAAAAATCTGGAGACAACAGATGCTGTAGAGGACGTGGAGAAATAGGAACACTTTTACACTGTTGGTGGGAGTATAAATTAGTTCAACCATTGTGGAAGACAGTGTGGCGATTCTTCAAGGACCTAGAAATAGAAATTCCATTTGACCCAGCAATCCCATTACTGGGTATATATGCAAAGGATTACAAATCATTCTGTTATAACGACACATGCACAGGTATGTTCATGCAGCACTGTTTACAACAGGAAAGACTTGGAACCAACCCAAATGCCCATCAATGATAAACTGGACAGGGAAAATGTGGCACATATACACCATGGAATACTATGCCGCCATAAAAAAAACATGAGTTCACGTCCTTTGTAGGGACATCGATGAACCCGGAAATCATCATTCTCAGCAAACTGACACAAGACCAGAATATCAAACACCACATGTTCTCACACACAGGCGGGTGTTGAACAACGAGAACACATGGACACAGGGAGGGGAGCATCACACACTGAGGTCTGTGGTGGGGGACTAGGGGAAGGACAGCGGGGGGTGGGGAGTTGGGGAGGGATAACATGGGGATAAATGCCAGATACAGGTGATGGGGATGGAGGCAGCAAACCACATTGCCATGTATGTACCTGTGCAACAATCCAGCATGTTCTTCACATGCACCCCAGAACCTAAAATGCAATAAAATATATATAAAGGATGAGTTCATAAGTGGGTGTTGAATAATGAGAACACACACACAGGTAGGGGAACATCACACACTGGGGCCTGTTGGTGGATAGGGGTCTCGGGGAGGGATAGCAGGGGGTGTAGGGATTAGTGAGGGATAGCATTAGGAGAAATACCTAATGCAGATGACAGGGTGATAGATGCAGCAAACCACCATGGCATGTGAATATCTATGTAAAAAACCTGCACATCTGCACATGTACCCTAGAACTTAAAATACAATAAAAAAAGAAAATTATAGTTCTCCTAATTATTCATTTGGTTTATCATACAGTTTACATACAATGGCCTCAGAATAACAAAACTAGAAATCACACTATGCTAAATAGTGTGATTATAGAAAACAGTTTCTGGTGTTTTACAGTTTTTTGTTCTGGGGATGAACAATCAAATTGTTATGTTTTAAGTAACTTGAAGTAATTAGTTTATATGATTTTACCACTAACTCAACATTAAAATTATAATTTCAAAAATAGTGATCAAAGTCAAGGTATAATTTTGTAATGATGTAACTGAATTACAGGGTCCTGACAATGTTGATAGTAGGTTCTTGGAAACTACAACTTTAAGCAAAATGCCAAATAACAAAACCAGTTTTACAATAGGCTAATTGACATAAACAAAAGTTCTTATAGCATACTTCTGGTCACAAAAGCATCACCAAACTTCTAAATAAAGACCCCAAACACTTTTAATATTAAGCCCAGTGATAAATGTGAGCTATACATTCATTGAAGAAAGATCGATAAAAACAAGTTAGATAATTATTTATCAATTTTTCATGATCCAGTAGTGATGGCAATTGTAGTGGTGGTGGGTTTCTTAAATCAAGGAATAAATGTTTGCAAAGTGAAAATTGTAAGGAGCACCTCCTACCACCACATAGTTCAAAAACAATCACAGATATGGAAGGATTGATAAGCACTTTCATACCACATCATTTATTGTCTTGCATTTGTGTGATTACTATAGACTTTATGAATTTGCATTTTACAATCATTTATATTTATTCATTCATTGATTTCCCAACTTACTTAATCCAGTTCAGGGTCTTAGGTGGCCAAACCTATTTCAACACCTTAGAGTTCAAGGTAGAAACCCACCCTGGACAGGATTCTATCCCATTCCAGAGCACTCACACACATCCATACTTAGACTGGACCATTTCAACAGGTCAGTTAACTGAATCGTCACATCTTTGGAATGTAGGAAGTAACCAGAGTACCTGGAGAAAATCCACACAGATGTGAATAGAATATGAAAACACCACATAGATAGCGGCCCCAGCAGAGAAACATTTTTTTTTTTTTTCTCATTGATGTTGAAACAAACTGATGTTGAAGGAAACAATGTTATTTAAGGACTTTCTGCAGAGTGATCTAATTTAAAAATTTTAACTATCACTTTATAATTCAAAATAATGACACAATTAAAATTATACTTTATTAAAATAACCATAAAATATAAAAGTATAATTATATTTTAGAATTACTTCTTTTCATTCTGTCTTGCCTAAAACTGATACTCCTTTTTCCAAACTCCCAGGTTTTTTTTTTTTTTTTTTTTTTTTTGAGACGGAGTTTCGCTCTTGTTGCCCAGGCCGGAGTGCAATGGCGCGATCTCGGCTCACTGCAACCTCCGCCTCCTGGGTTCAAGCAATTCTCCTGCCTCAGCCTCCTGAGTAGCTGGGACTATAGGCACGTGCCACCATGCCCAGCTAATTTTTGTATTTTTAGTAGAGACGGGGTTTCACCATGTTGACCAGGACGGTCTCGATCTCTTGACCTCGTGATCCACCCACCTCGGCCTCCCAAAGTGCTGGGATTACAGGCGTGAGCCACCGCGCCCGGCCCCAGGTTTTATAAATAGTAGACTCAGTTCATGTATTTAATCAGCTCTACCATCAAGATGAACCCAAAAATAGTTCAGGTGACTAGGATACAGAAAATAATAATTTTAACAAACTTGAATCAGTTGTTCATGTTCACATTCCTAAAACTCAGTCTTTCTTCTCTTTAAGCTATTTAAATGGGAGTTAATTTATATGCTGAGGCAAATTATAAGAACACAAACTAATAATGAAGGGTACCTAGTATATCACATCCCAGTAAAAAATCCATTCTGAATGGTATGAGACAGCTCCCTATATTCCCAGACAGCAATTTAAATTTTCTGCCTTCACCAGAATAATAGAATCAAATGACTGACAATTATTCAAATTATCTTAGCCACAAGGCATTTCATTTTCAAGCCTTCAGTGGAAACTGGTAGAAATTCATCTTTCTATAGATAGAACCAAGCATTTTTAACTTTTTATTCAGTTAATTGGGTTTTTGTTGTCAAGACAGAAACCTAAATAATTTGGCTTTCATCATCTTTGAAACAGCAAAATTCAGCTACTGAAAGTGACTGTGTTTTGAGAAAAAGTTAGGGATGAGGCAAATTATTTTTGAGGAAAATATACTCAAGAGAATTTTGCCAAAGACAGGATTCTCCTACAAACACAATATTCAAAATTTTGGGCAATCTTTTTTTTTTTTTTTTTTTTTACCATTTTCAGTATCTGTAAAATGGGCAGAAGCATTTTATTGACAACGTTAATACAACACATTTTTTGAGATACAAAATTGAGAACTAGATTCTAAGTGAGTTTAATAATACCTGTCAGTGTCTCAGTGTTACTGAGATGCAGAATTCTCAATTCTTGTCTAACTTGGAGGAAAGAATTCAGCCAAGAGACAATTAGTAATGTAAGTAAAAGATTCATTAAGAAGATAAGAGTATACTCCTAGAGAGGAGCAGGTGGACTAGGCTGGAAGCAGCAGCAGTGACTGTAGCTGTGTTTAAAGGGGCAGTACACTCTGAAAGATGAAGCAGAGAAGGCTGTTGAAAAAGAATGAATCAGCAGCCCTGAAAGTTCTAGCTTGGGCTTTTATGATGTCTGAATTTTTTCTTGAAGTTCCTGCCTCTGTTCTTAAGTACCTACCTTTTTTCTTTGTCTAGTTTTCCCACTTCTGCCCTAAATCCCTGCCTTTGTCCCTGCCTAGTTCCCACCCAGGCTTGTGAGACTCTCCCTCACTATTAGTGGGTGTGCATACATTGGCACAGCGTTGAATATGAATTCTACCTCATGGTTGCCTTGCTCATTACCACCACCCCAGGAACTTTCTACGGCAGTCAAATCTATACTTACTACACCTGCTTATCTCTTAAGAATTTCTCCTTTGCCTTCTTTCCATCCTTAGCATCATGGAGCTATCTACATTCTGACAAGTTAATTGCAGGGCAAGTGATTACTGGACATCTTAAGGGGCATTCCTTTCTGCATAGGTGTTTCCCCTCCTCCATGCTCATATCTAGCAAGAATGTTTTGGGTGGTCTCTGGGTGAGAGATTTTCCAGACCTCCTTTTGCTAAGGAGCTCCCCCAACCTGCTTATGTCTAGCTATGTGGCTATTCTAACATCAGGATTACGGACAACTAGATTGCCTCTTAATTCTGTCACATGGTAGTGTCAAAGATAAACACAGCCAAGCACTAAAGTGGGAAGGGCAGATTTTAATCAGTAATATACCATTGCAAAGGGAAGGAGTCCAGGTGTGAACTAAACTCAACTTTGAAGTGTACAGAGATGTTTTAAAGAGAGAATGAGAGACTAGAGAAGGTGGTAAACAGGAGCTCAGTGAACTCAAAGAATTGAAAAATTGCAAGGGCTGGTCACTGTAAATGCTGATGAACCCAGCTATGGCTATTAAGTGACAATTATGGAGGTTAGGGTTCTGTCCTCCCAAAGAGACTGGGAGACAGAAGCTCTACATTTTAAAGAAATGGCTTTTAGGTCTTTCAGAAAGACAATAATGAGTTGTAAGAGATACATAAACATCTCAAAGAGACAAAGGAAAGATTTGCAGTTGTAAGCCCTTTTGAGTAAATGCTCTAAGAAAAGATGGTCAGAGACCCATCTTCAGGTGTTGGCTAGAACAAATGGCAATTCTTTTGGCAGCCTTAAGCTTTTTCAGGGAGTCACTTTAAGGAGGGGTAGGATAAATCACTCTGGAGATGTGGACTTGAGCTGCTAGAAACAATGTTAGTTTGTTAAGTCTTGCAATCTGGTGGCAGAGGAGTATATGAAATCACTTGTGCTAATACTCTATGAGATGTGTATATATATACTTCAAGTTTTGAGATACATGTGCCAAACATGCAGGTTTGTTACATAGGTATACACGTGCTCTGGTGGTTTGCTGCACCCATCAACCCATCATCTACATTAGGTATTTCTCCCAATGTTATTCCTCCCTTCCCCCAACCCCTTGATAGGCCCACAGTGTGTGATGTTCCCCTCCCTGTGTCTATATGTTCTTACTGTTCAACTCCCACTTATGAGTGAGAACATGCGGTGTTTGGTTTTCTGTTCTCATGCTAGTTTGCTGAGAATGACAGTTTCAAGCTTCATCCATGTTCCTGCAAAGGACATGAACTCTTCTTTTTTATGGCTGCATAGTATTCCATGGTGTATATGTGTCACATTTTCTTTATCCAGTCTATCATTGATGGGCATTTGGGTTGGTTCCAAGTCTCTGCTATTGTGAACAGGGCTGCAATAAACATATGTGTGCATGTGTCTTTGTGGTAGAATGATTTGTAATCCTTTTGGCATGATTTTTTATAGGAAAAAACATAACAGAGAAATGTGTACAAAATAAAATGATTAATATTGTAAATATACAAAAAGGTCCCACAAAGTAATAACAAAAGGCAAAAGTCTAAGAAAAAATGGGCAAAAGGCATGAACAGAAAATTCATAAAAGAAGAAATTCAGAAAAGGAAATCACTCTCAGGAGTTCAGAATTGTACACATGGAATAAAATAACTTTTTATCTATTATATTGGCAAAAAAAAATTTTAATCCAGAGCAGGTAAATGAGGGAAAAAATGGATATTATTGTGTGTTCATTGTTGGTAGCAATTTCAAATGTTATATTGCAGGATATGTTTTCTCAAAGTGAAAT
The DNA here is from genome assembly GCA_004027835.1 of Alouatta palliata. Classification (NCBI taxonomy): domain Eukaryota; kingdom Metazoa; phylum Chordata; class Mammalia; order Primates; family Atelidae; genus Alouatta; species Alouatta palliata. The sequence goes on from PVKV010036004.1 coordinate 15,567, forward strand.
ATGTACATAAGTTTTAATGCAACAGTTTCAATTCTAGGAATTCATCTAGAAATAAAAAATTCTGTGATAGAAAAAGAGAGAATGAGTATTGAACAATGACTACCATTGTAAACTCTTTTTTTTTTAATATATATACTTTTTATTGCATTCTAGGTTTGGGGGTACATGTGAAGAACATGCAAGATTGTTACATAGGTACACACATGGCAGTGTGATTTGCTGCCTTCCTCCCCATCACCTGTATCTGTTATTTCTCCCCATGCTATCCCTCCCCAACTCCCCACCCCCTGCTGTCCCTCCCCTTTTTTCCCCCCAAATGACCCCAGTGTGAGATGCTCCCCTCCCTGTGTCCATGTGTTCTCATTGTTCAACACCTGTCTATGAGTGAGAATATGCGGTGTTTGGTTTTCTGTTCCTGTGTCAGTTTGCTGAGAATGATGGCTTCCAGGTTCATCCATGTCCCTACAAAGGATGCAAACTCATCGTTTTTGATGGCTGCATAATATTCCATGGTGTA
>PVKV010036005.1:0-16062 GCA_004027835.1 Alouatta palliata
ACCTCAGGTAATCTGCCCACCTCTGCCTCCCAAAGTGCTGGAATTACAGGCGTGAGCCACCATGCCTGGCCAAGAGGTTTTTTTAAAAGAAAAAATTTTTTATATTATTCAAATTATGTGTAATGGCTTTGTGCCATTTCTTATTTGTCAGAAGGGGTAAGATGTTTAAAATTGCTATTTCTTACATACTAAAATGTACTTTTGAACAGTTTCTCAGCTTAACTACTTTTACAAATGGACCAAAGTTTTGCCCATTGGTATGTGATGTTGTGGATTAAGTGAAAGAATACGACAATTTTATGTATAGAGTTCCAGATACCCTGCTCAGTATAAACTAAAATTTCATGCAGGCTAATAAATGAATCAGAGCCTTTCCATCTTCTCTGGGTAGTCCCTAGGTTTCCTTTTTAGAGGCCTCTTATTTTTAGAGTAATTATAAATTGGTCCAACAGTGTACTTTTCAGTGCCTGCTACATCCCTCTTTCAAGTATGAACTGCATACATGGCTAATTTATGATTTCAGCTGTTATTGCTTCATGTGCATTGTTCATTATTTTGTAATTGTTTTGGAACATGAATTTTAAAATGGTGTTTTATCCTTGTAGTATTGATTACCACTTTTAGAGAAATTGGTGTTATCCAGTGAGTTTAGGATTTGTTTTCCCTTAGAAATACATACATACATACATACATACATACATACATACATACATATATATTATATACATACATACATAAAAAATTTATTTGCCCTGTAGTTGTTTATAGTTTGTAGACTTAGAAGTTAGTCTCTCTAGTATGGGTTTGTCTTCTAGAAACGATAAAGGATTTTCTGTTGCTTAAAAACAAGGTTTAAAAAGTAATTTGTTCATGAAAAGACCACCTAATGTAAAACTAAATGGACAGTGGAAAAAATTCAAGCAGAATGTAATATACATGTGAACTAAATGTTTTCTGTTGCTGACATTTTGTAGGCTTCTGAAATTTAATGGGACTTTTGCAGGGTTTACCTTTTTTTCTAAAGTTTAATTTTTAAATTGACTTAAATGTTCTGTGACCGTTTTGGTCATATTTAAGAAGTTGACTTCCCCATTTTCCTTGTCATGTTTATTATTTTTTTCTTTTATTGTTTTTCTTTTTTGTCATGTTTATTTTTAAATATCTTTCTCTTTAAATGTTGGGATATTATAATAAATATTCAGCAAGTATTGTTTTGTGTTTAAATATACAGTCTTGTTATTTGAATTTTAATACTTTATATTAAATGCCCTTAAGATTTATTAAAATTTTAGATTAACTGAACTCTGCTTTTTTGTCACTGGATTAATAAGCGAGCTTGTATCTGACATAACAGCTTAATAAGGCAATAGCAATTTAAATTTGTCATGAGTATAAATTGAAAAACTAACAGTTTAGAACTCTGAGATTGAATATTTCATGGCATTTATATTTAGTGCTTTATATAATGATGAAAAGAAGAAAAACTTAAATTAATTTTCAAAGATGGATAGGTTCAGGCCAGATGCAGTGGCTTACACGTGTAATCCCAACGCTTTGGGGACCGAAGCAGGAGGATTGCTTGAGGCCACAGACTAGGCAACATAGTGAGACCCTGTCTCTACAGAAAAAAAAAAAAAAAAAAAAAAGTAGCTGGGGCCGGGAGCAGTGGCTCACGCCTGTAATCCTCACTTTGGGAGGCTGAGGTGGGTGGATCACCTGAGGTCAGGAGTTTGAAACCAGCCTGGCCAACATGGTGAAACCCCATCTCTACTAAAAATACAAAAATTAGCCGGGTGTTGGTGGCACATACCTGTAATCCCAGCTACTCTGGAGGCTGAGACAGGAGAATCGCTTGAACCCAGGAGGTGGAGGTTGCAGTGAGCCGACATTGTGCCACTGCACTCCAGACTGGGCAACAAGAGCAAAACTCCCTCTCAAAAAAAAAAAAAAAAAAAAAAAAACAAAGAAAGATAATCAGTTGAACATGGAGATGCACTCCTGTAGTCCTGGCTACTCTGGAGTTGAAGTGGAACCACTGCACTCCAGCATGGGTAACAGAGCAAGACCCTGTCAAAAAAGTAAATAAAAATGGATAGGTTCTTTCGGTTAACAGTAGTGAGGCAAGAACACAGTTTACAGATAATATAAACAGTGTTATTCCATCCAAACTCTCTTTTTCATTTTGCTCCCTATTCTCTGAATACCAGTGTCTAATTTCAAGGGATTTAAGACAAGGAGAATTAGAATAGGAGGCAACTATCTTAATTCTCCATGTTTGCTTTCTCCCCCTCACCATCTCTGTCTTTCTGCCTGTCAGCTTTACCACGACAGTGAGGTATATACAGTAATCTTTGTTGGTAAAAAGGACTGTCTTGTTAGTCTCAGGGCCCTAATCCCCCCAATTTTAGTATGTCTGTTTCTCTTTATTTTAAATGTCAATTCAATTATTAGTCAATAAAGTTAATAACATAATGAGACCTTTATTTCATTTTTCTCATGTTTTTATAAAAGTTCAGGAATACCACTTTAGAATGGTAGTCCTTTGTAAAATATTTCTGGTATCTTCATTTATTCTTATAAAACATTAAATTTTAGTCCACAGTATAGTCTAGATTTGAGGACTTTGGTTTTCTTTTAGAATTACCAAACAGCATAAGGAAAATCACAGCAGCTTACCTTTTTTTTGTCGACAAATATTTGGGTACCTTCTCAAGTGCTAGATACCATGCTTGTGCTGAGGATACAGGTGAATGAGATAAGACCCTCACTGTAGAGTGTGTATTTCAGTGAGAAGATGGGAGAAACAAATAGAGGACAGGGTTACACTTGGGACAGGGTTACATAAACCCATCCTAAGTCGAAGATCCATTTAGTACACCTTGCCTACTAAACATCATAGCTTAGCCTACAGTTGGGCAAATAAAATCATCTAACATAAAGCCTATTTTGTAATAATGTGTTGCATATCTCATATAATTTATTAAATACTGTACTGAAAGAGAAAAACAGAATGGTTGTACAGTTTCTATTCAATTGGTATTGCTTGCACACTATCAAAAAGTTGAAAAACTGTTAAATGGAACCATAGATAGTGAGGAACCATCTGTATGCAGGCAGGCAGTTACTGTATAGCACATTCAGTGTTGTGACCACATCGAAATATGCCTAGTCTTAGGTTAGATAACGATTCCCAGTGGAAATGGGATTGTAAGCCAGTGCCCTAAAGGACGAATAGGAATTAGCCAGGCCAAGGAGAAGGAGGATGAGAATGGAGGGTGTTCCAGCCAAGGTAGTAAGTAGCCTGTGGCCACGTGTCAAAGTGTGGTGCTTTCAAGGAATTGTAAGAAGTTCAAAATGGCACATGGGAAGTAGGAGGCAAAAGAAAGGCCAGGAATGCTAAGAGATGAGGTTAGCTAGAGAGTCTATGTCTTCACAAGCCTTGTAGGCCATACTAGTTAAGGAATCTGGCGTTCAATAAAATTTTTGTTCAGGGTATAACTCAGTAAGATTTGGATTTAGGAAGACCACTCTGACTTCAGTATGGATGGTTTGTATTATAGTTACTCATTCTAAAGGTCTTGGTGGCCTAAAGTAAGTGAAACGGAGATATACATACATATATACATCTACACACATACATATATATATGGGAAGAGGACTAGAGAGAGGAGGAATCCTAGGTTTCAGTTGAGTAATTGGGTAGATTGTAGTGCCGGTCACTGAGACAGAAGCATAGAAGAGGGAAAATGGGAGTTCAGATGAGCTTTTGACTTAAAGGCACCCGTGGAACACCTGGGTAACATATCCACTGGATAAACACAAATCTGGAACTTAGCAGTGAGATCTGGGCTGTGTATTAATATTTGGGAATCACTTGACCAACTGAAAATAATTGAAATCTATTGTAGTCATGATAATTGTACTGAATGTAGAGTAAAGAGAAGGCCTGGTAGGGAATTCTAAAGAATGTACCTCTTAAGGGACTAGCTTACTAAGGGAATCTTGAAAAATATCTTAAGGAAGAAGAGCTTGTGAGAGAATAAGTAAAGGTAAGTATTACGGTGGAAGTATTTAGTCACCTTCTTGAAAGTAAGTATAGAGGCAAACTGGAGGCAGCAGCCAGATTTTAACGAATAAAAGGGATGTTGAAGAAGATTATCTCGTGAGCATCTTGTCGGAGAAAGAGAGTTGGTATCAAGAACTGAAGGTGGAGTTGAAGGACTACCATTTTTCATTTTTAAAAAATTCTCCAGACTGGGTAACCTGGCTATCTACAAAAAATACAACAATTAGGCAGGCATGGTGGTGTGTACCTATAGTCCCAGCTACTCAGGAGGCTAAGGTGGGAGAATCTCCTGAGCCTAGGAGGTAGGTTGCAGTGAGCTGAGATTAAACCACTGCACTCCAGCTGGGGCAACAGACTGAGAGACTCTGTCTTAAATAAATTAAATAAATAAATAAATAAAATTTTAAAACCTTGAGTAATAAATATAGAGATAATTCTAGGATAAATTCTATTAGGAGCCTCTCTGGTTTTTCCAATTCCTCTTTAGGGCCAAAATCCTGTGACCAGGGTTCAAGGGCAGGAGTCAAAGCCTTAGCCACTCCAATGCTTCTTGAAGTCCTGTTCTACCTAACTTTTGCTGGCCCAGTACATCTTCAGAGTGTTTCTGATAAGTAAGTAAAGTAGTTACGTTGTATTTAACTTAGTTATTGGGGATGTGAAGAATCTGTTCTCCCAAACTGATCAATTCAGTCATGTTAAATACTGTGTATTTCAGACTTAAACCATTGGATATTGAGTTTATGAAGCGTTTGCATGAAAAAGTGAATATCATCCCACTTATTGCCAAAGCAGACACACTCACACCAGAGGAATGCCAACAGTTTAAAAAACAGGTGAGCAGGATGTGTTAATGCAGGTTTCTTACACCCTTCTCATAAGAGTTGCAGTTTTTACTATTTTTAGTATAATGTGTTACAATCCATTCCTTTTTTACTGTATTGTCATGTATACTGTATTAAAAATAACTCTTGAGTCTTCTGCCTTAGTTTTTCCCTTAGAGCTCTTACCCATTATCATAGTATCCTTATCCTTTACCAGTTTTTAAAATACAGCCATTTTAAGTGTTATTTAATAACACCCCCACACAAACAATTTCTCCCCATACTCTTTGGAATTAGGTTCTTAGAATGAATTCCCAGGAAGAGGATTATTCTTTCAAAGGCTCTGATTGTTTTTATGGGTCTTTGACTCCCCATTCCCTACTTTGTCATGGTGCTTTCCTGATAAAACAAATTCGTTTTATAAAGCGTACATCTGTTTCACTATGACTTTGCCAGCGTTGTTTTTCCTATTTTGAAAACTTTTTGGAATGAAGTGGTACCTAGTCATTTCTTTTCCTTTTATCTTTTCCTTTTATTTTCCAGAAAGGCTGAACATTTTAAAAACAAAGTTTTTTCTTTTTCCCTTTTTGTGAACATCTGTTCAAGTCCTTTGTCTTTTTGACCAGTAGTACTTGGTATTGCCCATTTTTTTTGATATGAGTTCTTTTTATTCTGGGTATTTAGTTCTCTCTCATTTTCAAAATATTTTTTCTATTTCCTCTTTCTTTGCTTATATCCTAATTTTATTTTCAGTGTACTTTATGGGATATTTATAGTTTAAGTTATTTTTCAAACCCATGACCCTAAGAGTCTCATGCTGTATGACTGAACTAGCTGGAAGACCACTAAACTGTTTTTCTAGATATATATGTGTGTGTGTATATATATATATATATAGTGTATATATATATATATATATATATATATACAGTGTATATATATATATATACACTGTAACACTTCTAAAGTAATTGGATTTGGTGTTTATATATCAGCTTTACAGTTAAAAAAAAAAAAAAAAAGACCAGCATAGTACTTTAATTTTATATTACAACTTTGTATCATTAAAAATCCATAAAGGATCTGGAACCCGGGACCCATATAGGAATCTAAGAAGCATGTAATAAACATTAAGACTAATGTACTAATTATGTATGGTGCTCTTTTGCTGATTAATTCTTCTATTTTAGATAATGAAAGAAATCCAAGAACATAAAATTAAAATATATGAATTTCCAGAAACAGATGATGAAGAAGAAAATAAACTTGTTAAAAAGATAAAGGTAGGTTCATCCCTATAAATACACTAAAGTAATTTGGGGCCTTAAAAACATACGACATCCACAGGAAAGATCAAAAGTATCAGTGTTTAAGTAGTTGGCTTACAAAATGCCTAGGGAGATTTAATGTTGAATCAGCTTTATAGTTAACTTTGAAGATTAGCTAGTATGTATAATAAGGAATTGTATAAACTACCAAGGCAACACAATCCTTATTTCAAATTGTTTTTAATTAAGTGGCTTTCATATTATGTAATTTATTTCCCTCTTAAAACACAAGTGATGAGAAAGGAGAGAATTGGTTGTTAAGTTTTAATCACCAAAGATGTGTTTATTTTGTCTTTATAAAAACTAACCAAAATTACAGCTAGATAAGAGGAATAAGTTCTAGCATTCTGTAGCATTGTAGGGTGGCTGTAGTTACAGTAATTTAGTCTACATTTTCAAATAGCTAGAAGAGAGGATTATGAATATTCCAGTACAGAAAAATAAGTTTGGGTTGGTAAATATGCTAATTACTCTAATTTGATCATTACATATTTATATATAGGTATCAGAATATCATACTCTACCCCACAAATATGTACAGTTATGTTTCAATTAAAAATAATAACCAACTAAAAATTCACATCAGCATAATTTTCTGTATTTTAATGTATCATGGTTTTCTAAGTACTTTGCATCTACAAATGGTATACTGAATAATGGCATTATGTAGGCAGATATCTTGGAATAATAAAATACTTACAGCTTGCCAATGAAGAATTTCTGCAGTTTTATAAAATAGCTACTTAGATATTTCCACAAGCCACAGACTTGCAAAACCTTATATATGGATGAATACAAATCCAGTCACTTGGATTTGAAGATCCAAAGTTAGAGCTTAGCAAATATACCATTCTCTGCTTTAGGTACTGTTATAGTTGGTTTGTAATCAGGTAGGCAGACTAATCACTATCCTCCTCTTTTTACCCCAAATGCCAATATATTTTTTTTTACCTTTTTTCCCCAAGTATGGGAAAACTTTCTGTAGTGATTTTTAGTAAGTAATTTGACCAGTGTATTCTTGAATATTCTTAACTGTAAAGAGAAAATTTGATTTTATTTATTGTTTACCTTGGTGGTAATACCATGTGATGGCAATTTACTAAATATTTGTTAATTGGCCTATAAAAATTAATGCAGAAACTATCAAAATAATTTTTTTTTTTGCTAATCTGTTGAGTAATGTAACTTTTTTTATTCTTGAATTTGTGAGGACTGCAGAGCTGTATTTGAACAAGAATACTTTGTTTTATAGGACCGTTTACCTCTTGCTGTGGTAGGTAGTAATACTATCATTGAAGTTAATGGCAAAAGGGTCAGAGGAAGGCAGTATCCTTGGGGTGTTGCTGAAGGTAAGGTTTTCTTCAGTGAATGACTTTCAATAAGATTTCAAAACTGTGATTAAAAATTGTTATTTATAGTAAGTAGTATAATATGCATACTGCATTAATATAGTCTAGATTTTCAAGGATAGTACTGATTTCAGGTTCTTGGAATCTCATTTTCCTCTTAAGTACATTCATATTTTTTGAACCTGTATCCTACTAAGTCAGGCAAGTATGTGTTAAGTCCTAAAGTTGTAATATAGGTTGAACATTCTTAAAGAGAAAATCCAGAATGTGAATTGCTCCAAAATCTAAAACGTTTTGAGCACTGACATCCCGCTTAAATCAAGTGCTCACTGGAGCATTTTGAATTTTGGATTTTCGTATTAAGGATGTTCAACCGGTAAGTATAACACAGATATTCCAAAATTCCAAAACAAATCCAAAATGATTCTGGTTCCAAGCATTTCAAATAAGAGATACTCAACTTGATCCACCCTGGCTGACATCCCTGCCTCATCATTAAGTCTGTTTCTGTGTTCCTACTTGAAAACATACTTGGCCAGGCATGGTGGCTCATGCCTGTAATCCTAGCACTTTGGGAGGCTGAGGTGGGTAGATCACGAGGTCAGGAGTTCGAGACCAGCCTGGCCAAGATGGTGAAACCCCATCTCTACTAAAAATACAAAAATTAGGGGTGGTGGTAGACACCTGTAATCCCAGCTACTTGGGAGGCTGAGGCAGTAGAATTGATGAACCCAGAAGGGGTAGGTTGCAGTGAGTGAAGATCCCACCACTGCACTCTAGCCTGGGCGACAGAGCAAAACTCCATCTCAAAAAAAAGAAAACATACTTAAAATTCAGGAGTTCTTTACTGGGGCCCAGAGTTTGCTCCCAGGAGATCTCATGAACCTTCTGGAATCAAACATTTTGGAGAAAAGGCCAGTCATTTTTATCGGAATGTCAGATGGGTCATGGACTTTCAAGAATGATTGAAAAATTTATACACCTAGTTAAAACATTCACAATCTGCTTTCCTCAATGCAAAAGTTGCCCTTTTTGGCACTGTATATTTAGAGTAAAAAAATTTCATTAGTGAAAGATCTTCTTTACTAGTTTTGTAAGGAGTTTTTTGTTTTGTTTTTAAACCTGCTATCTTAAATTATTAAGGGTTAAGTAAGGAGTTTTAAATACCAATAAAATCTTAGTTATAACACTAAACCTCAGGAATCCTCTTGGCAATAGGTTTATTATATTGATTTAATCTGATATTTAATCTTCTGTATTATAGTAAGCCAAAACGAAAATTGAGACATGATTGTTTTATCTGTTTGTTGCTATTATTTTTGAACTTTTTTTTTTTTTTTTTAAAGATTCAAGGTCTTGCTATGTTGCCAAAGCTGGCCTCAAACTCCTGAACTCAAGTGATCCTCCCACATCACGCTCCTTCCACATCACATCACTATAGGCACACACCACTGCCCCTGGTTTAGTTTGAACAATTCTTTAATTTTTAGGATATCATTTCAAGTTACTGTTCTTATCGGCAGTTTTTCCTACCAGTGACCGCTGTAACTTGTTCCCAGCTCTATCATGCCCAGACAACTTTCAGTTGCTGAGCTGAGGCTTTAGAACTTACATACCCTTTAAAAATATGCACTGGAGAAATTGATTTACGTCTCTGTTTCGTAGTTTACCCGTCTACTCACAAGTAATATTCCTATTTGTGATACATTCTTTTACATAAAAATAAAGTACCTTAAAGTTCTTGGCTCCCTTTTTCATTTTGGTTACCTTAAGATTTTTTCTAAAGTGATTCTCCCTTCACTCACACCACTGAATTTTTTAAATGTATTATAGATATTTTCTACCAATAATGAGAAAATACATGATTTCCCCTTTCAAAATTTCAGAATTTTTTCTGGAGAACTCATTTTGTTAGGTTTACATATCTGTTTCTGAGGATTAAAGTACAGTAAAGCAATAATACAGTACACTTCTCTGTCATGCCCTTACATTGAATACTATGTTAGTGTTAAATCTCAAAAAAATTGATCTAACCTGTTTTGCATTTCCCCTCATTGTTTTTACCCCCAAGTTCCTGTGAAATATTTTTTGAAAAGACTAGGTTTAGTGAAATATAATATATGCGGTCTATTTTTTTCTTACAGTTGAAAATGGTGAACATTGTGATTTTACAATTTTAAGAAATATGTTGATAAGGTAAGTGCAAGCAATGATGGAAATAGCATAAGATTTTCTTTCCCTAAATAAGTTAGAGTTGGACAGATTTACTTTTTGCCTTCTATTAATGTAGCTAATTTAAATTTATATCTTCAGTCTAGCAATGAAGTAAGCACTATATGTAGAAAACTTAGATTCTTTCTCCGAGGTTTTGAAGTTGTGAGCAAAAGCGACAAAATAATTTGTGTGTCTAGGGATACATAGGAAAATTCGTCATTTTATCATTATACTTTGTGTTGAGGTTTAATACTGAGATAACTATGGAAAGTGAAATAGAAGAGGTTCTTGTTCTTAATGTGAAAAACTTATGAAAACGATGTAAGGGAAGGCTAGTTTTGAGTCAAAAGGTAGAATTTGAATGATAAAAGGTGCACAGCCTGGTAGCTGGTGAGTAGGGCATTTTTTATATAATGAAACATAGCGAACAAAGCTAATTTTCCTACCAGGTGAGGAAAAAATTCCTAAATTGTGTCTTGTACACCTGCTGAAAGAGAAGGAAAGCCTATGGGAGCCGGACACTGAGGCCATCCTGATTAGAGGACCAGGACTTGAATTAGAAAAGCCACAGCAGAGAGGAAATCATGAAGGAAAAAAGTATAATAGGACTAGAGATGTTAGTAGGTAAGGAAAAGAAAGGGCATCAAGATGATCCTCAGTGTTTTCATGTTGAGACACGCTCTTTCCTCTCTGCCTCACTCCGCTTTTCCCACTTGTCTCTTGCTTCTCTACGCCTTTACCACATCCTCTGTAACCTCCAGTTTTAGATGTCTGTCTTAAGTTGATAGCTATTCATTTTCATGCCTCTGTGCACTTTCCCAAAACATAAGAATCTCTTTAGCTATGTAAAGAAAGGTAATAATGAGAGATCCAAGATGGCCGATTAGCAGCAGCTCAGGAATGTAGCTCCCAGTGAAAGGGCAGAGAGTGAGTGGACGCCACACGTCCAGACAAATTTTTATTACCCACGCACCAGGAGATTCCCTGCGGAGGAGGCGCACGGGTCGCCAGTGTGACTCTTTCAGCTGGCGAGGCTGTTTTGCCAGAGCCCCGACGCGGTGGTTCTCAGTGTGGAGTATGCGGGAGCTGGGTGCCCTTTTGGTTGGCATTTGGAGCTCCGGGAAGGCTGAATCGCCCATTCAGCTGATTGAAGCAGGGACTGAAGCGGGGAACCAGACTGGGAGATTCCCGGGCAGAAAAGTGCCACGAATCTCAGTGCCGCTGTTTCAGCCAGCATAGTGGTTTGCCTCAGGGGAAATTGCATAGATTCCAGCACCTTTTTTAGCAGGTGACTGAAACACCTGGAGAGAGTTGACCATTCAAGAAGAAGAAAAGAGAAGAAGAGGCTCCGAGACAGGGAGACAGAAGACTGCGTTCGGCTGGTCCCACCCTGACAAAAAAATCAGCAATTGGAAACGCTGAGGATTGAGACTTTAACAGCAAGCACAGCTGAACCTGGGAAGGTCCAGCTCTGTGGGGGAGGGGCATCCACCGAAGGAAAACTAAGAAATAGAAAAAACTTGATTACCAACAAGCTGGACGTCCACTCAGAGACCTAATCTGAAAGTCAGTAATTACATAGACGACAGGTGGATAAATCCACAAAGATGGGAAGAAACCAGTACAAAAAGGCTGAAAACACCCGAAATCAGAATGCCTCTCCTCCTACAGAGGACCATAGTCCCTCATCAGCAAGGGAACAAGGCCTGATGGAGAATGACTGTGATGAATTCACAGAAACAGGCTTTAGAAGGTGGATAAGAAGAAACTTCTGTGAGCTGAAAGAACATATTCTAAGCCAATGCAAAGAAACTAAGAACCTTGAAAAAAGGTTTGACAAAATGCTAACGCAAATAGACAATTTAGAGAGGAATATAAGTGAATTAATGGAGCTGAAAAACACAATACAAGAACGTCACAAAGTATGCACAGATTTTAACAGTCGAATTGATCAAGCAGAAGAAAGGATTTTAGAGGTTGAAGACCAACTTAACGAAATAAAACGAGAAGACAAGATTAGAGAAAAAAGGGTAAAAAGGAATGAGGAAAGTCTCCAAGAAATATGGGACTACGTGAAAAGACCTAATCTACATTTGATAGGTGTACCTGAATGTGACAAAGAGAATGAATCCAAGCTGGAAAGTATTCTTCAGGATATTATCCAGGAAAACTTTCCCAACCTAGCAAGGCAGGAAAATACTCAACTCCAGGTAATACAGAGAACACCACAAAGATATTCCTCAAGAAGAGCAACCCCAAGGCACCTAATTGTTGGATTTACCAGGGTTGAAATGAAGGAGAAAATACTAAGGGCAGCCAGAGAGAAAGGTCGGGTTACCCACAAAGGGAAGCCTATGAGACTCACAGCAGATCTCTCAGCAGAAACCCTACAAGCCAGAAGAGAGTGGGGGCTGATGTTCAACATCCTTAAAGAAAAGAACCTTCAACCCAGAATTTCATATCCAGCCAAACTAAGCTTTATAAGTGAAGGAAAAATAAAATTTTTTACAAACAAGCAAGTACTCAGAGATTTCATTACCACCAGGCTTGCTTTACAAGAGCTTCTGAAAGAAGCACTACATATAGAAAGGAACGATCAGTATCAGCCATTCCAAAAATATACCAAAAGGTAAAGAGCATCACCATAATGAAGAATTTACATCAACTAATGGGCAAAACAGCCAGCTAGTATTAAAAGGCAGTATTAAACTAACATATATTAATATTAATTCTAATTTAAATGGACCAAATGCCCCCATCAAAAGACACAGACAGGCAAATTGGATAAAAAGCCAAAACCCATCGGTATGCTGCATCCATACCCATCTTACATGCAACAATACATAAACATTCAAAACAAAGTGATGGAGGAAGATTCACCAACCAAATGGAGAGCAAAAAGAAAAAAGAAAAAAGTAGGAGTTGGCAATTCTCGTCTCTGATAAAATAGACTTTAAAGCAACAAAGACCAAAAGAGACAAAGAAGGACATTACACAACGGTAAAAGGATTAATGTAACAAGAAGAGCTAATGATTCTAAATATATATGCACCCAATACAGGAGTACCCAGATACATAAGGAAAGCTCTTAATGACTTACAAAGAGACTTAGACCCTGACACAATAATAGTGGGAGACTTTAATACTACATTGTCAATATTAGACAGATCAACGAGACAGAAAATTAACAAGGATACCCAGGACTTGAACTCAGACCTGGAACAAGTAAATTTAACAAACATTTACAGATGTCTCCACCGCAAATCCACGAAATATACATTTTTCTCAGTATCATATTACACCTATTCTGAAAGTGACCATATAATTGGAAGTAAATCATTCCTCAGCAATTGCACAGCATCTCACAGGCTTAAATGAAATATTGGTTGGCTGCTTGTTTGTTATTTTCCTCCCTTACTCCTTCCTGTCTCCATTGTTAAACACAGTTATTGGCATAAAAGAGGTTTAATACCTATCTTTAGACTGTATTCTAGCCTGGGCAATAGAGCAAGATCTCTGTTTTCTCTCCCTCTTTCTCTTTCTGTCATTCTCTTTTTTCTTTCTTTCTCTCTTTTTCTCTTTTCTCTTTCTTTTCTTTCTAAAAAAAAGGTAATAACATAAATATGGATAATAATTGGAAATCATGGAATAACAAGAATGTCATTCTCACAAGTGAGAAGTGAGGGGGAGAATTTAAAAGAATCAAACTGCTACCTCAAGAAATACAATATATAGATGATAGTGAATTTTGAAATTAAAGAAATTGGCTTGTAATTTTTTTTTCAAAGGAGCAGGTGTTTTTGGTAGGAACTACATGATAGGGTTAATTCAGCAGTTGGGATTGCCAGGCCTCACTTAGTGGGAGAAGAGCAAATGCACGAGAAGATCATCCTTTGGGTTTTGAGAATACAGCACTTCAGGCTCTATTATGAACTGTTTCCTTCCTCTTCCATTCCTAAGATGTGACTTCAAAAGAAAAATAATGTAATGTGCCAAGACAGTATATAGGTAGAGAATGTTTAATAAATATTAATTACCATTGCATTCCTCTTGTTTTTAAATCTTCTATGGTACTTGCCCAGTGCTTGACACGGTGGCATTCTATAACTTTTTCTTTTGTGTTTTAAAAGTATACAATCAATAATTGCCCGCATACCTGAAAACGCTGTAGAGGGGAAGGCTAATTACTGAGCCAGAGGCTACTTTTTTGTGATGGAGTCTCACTCTGTTGCCCAGGATGGAGTGCAGTGGTGCAATCTTTGGCTCACTGCAACTTCCGCCTCCCAGGTTCAAGCAATTTCCCTGCCTCAGCCCAGAGTAGCGAGGATTACAAGTGTGTGCCGCAACACCTGGCTAATTGTATTTTTAGTAGAGACAGGGTTTCCCCGTGTTGGCCAGCGTGGTCTCAAACTCCTGACCTCTCAAGTGAGCCACCTGCCTCAGCCTCCCACAGTGTTGGGATTACAGGCATAAGCCACTGTGCCCGTGGCCAAGAGGCTAGTTTGAATATTTGAAGGTTTACAGCCTGGCAGCTAGTGAGGGGCCTCCCTAGTATAAGCATTCCAGAGCAAATTGACCATGCCTGCAGGAAGATTTAATACATCAGAGCAGCAAGACTTTTACGCCTAAAAATTCTAAAGTTATATTTTATTAAAAAGATGTATATTTAATTTAGCTCATGTCTTTAAGACAAAGGCACCTAGTGGATATTTAATAAATACTTGAAGGAAGTACAATACCAGTATTGCAGATGTCTGTAAATCCCAAGTAATTGAAATCTTGCAGGTCAAAGTTAGGAATAGTGATTGCTTCTAAGAAAGAGGCAAGTTCAAAGAAGTAGTTGCTAATTAAGAGAACTGACGTACTCCAAGGCAAACCAAGGAAGTCAATGGAAAGGAGGAAAACTATACAAATATTTTCAGGTGTAGGGATGGGTGTTTGAGAATTCAAATAGGGAAAGAAAACAAAAGGAGAACAAAGAGTTATGGTATCAACAATGCGAAATGGAAGAGACAGATTCCTGAAACTGTGAGGAAAGCTGTATTGCTAATTACCAAATTATTTTGAGAATGGAGGAGTGGGTTGAATCATAAAAGGATAAAGCATATTTAATTCAACGGAAATAAAGACATTTGTAACCTGAAAAAATCAGAATTATGTAGTAATATGGAAGACTTTAGTGATTTTAGTGAAAAGGAAAATCATTATCTAAAATGTCAGATGACACAAAAATAGCTTAACAGTAAATTCACCTTACTTTTATTTTACATATTCATGTAAGCATTTCTTCCTTAGGACCTTTAATGATTTTTCAGTGCTGCAGTGATGAATGAAATATATAATAATTAAAATTAGACTGGGTGCAGTGGCTCACACCTGTAATCCCAGCACTTTGGGAGGCCGAGGTGGGAGGATTGCTTGAGCTCACAAGACTGGCCTGGGCAACGTAGCAAAACTTTGTCTGTACTAAAAATAGAAAAAATAGTTGGGCATGGTGGTGCATGCCTGTAATCCAAGCTACTCAGGAGGCTGAGGCAGGAGGATGGTTTGAGCCTGAAAGGCAGAGGTTGTAGTGAGCCGAGACCATACCACTGCACTCCATCTAGCCTGGCTGACAGAGCAAGACCCTGTATCCAAAAAAAAAAAAAAAAAGGATTACATAGACATTGTTTTATATTGGCATAAGTGTTGGTTCTTATTATTCTCCACTTAGAGAAACTGGTAATAGTAATTTATTCCAAAAAATGTTTATTGTATCTCAGCTTCAATCTTGAGTACCAATTCTGTTAAAGTTCATGTTATCTGCTATCTACATGGGGACACAAAAGGTAATGGCACGTTCCTTCTAAAGGGGAGCTTATAGTTGAAGAGGTATGATGTCACCTGTGACATATATTTGTAACAAAAATGAATGACAGCCAAGGAGAAAATGGTCATGGTTGGAATGCTTTGATGTCAAGGCTGAGAAAAAGGTTTCCAAAGCAGTTGAACTCTGTGATGAGAGATTGACAAATTAGCATGAACTGTTCAGTCTCAACCATCAGATATGCCAGGAGTAGGGAGCTGCCTAACTTGCCTGAAGCGGAGTGGTGGAGCTTTAGAAGTAACTGTTGTGGCTGTAAGAGAACATGGATTTATCAAGGGACAGAGTATGGGAGATGCGATTTTTGGAAAACCCAGACTTAGGACTAAAGAGAGTGAACTAGCAGAGAATTGCATGGAAATTTCAGTACAAAATGAATCAGAGTGATTGAATATCACATTTTATTCACAAAGGGAGAGTT
>PVKV010036007.1:0-16055 GCA_004027835.1 Alouatta palliata
TCCTGGGTTCAAGCAGTTCTCCTGCCTCAGCCTCCCGAGTAGCTGGGACTACAGGCACGTGCCACCATGCCCAGCTAATTTTTGTATTGTTAGTAGAGACGGGGTTTCACCATGTTGACCAGGATGGTCTCGATCTCTTGACCTTGTGATCCACCCGCCTCGGCCTCCCAAAGTGCTGGGATTACAGGCGTGAGCCACCTCGCCCGGCCTGGGCATTGTATTTGTTTAAGTGTGTTTAGATAATGACGTGAATTAAATACTGTCTTTTTCCTCTTTTGTTAAACTAAAGGATCAAATAGATACAGCTGTACAAGAACTCCTTCAGCTAAAGGCACAGTACAAGTCTTTGACAGGAGTGGACTATAAGCCTGTGTCAGCCACTGGAGTTGAGGACAAAGATAAGAAGAAGAAAGAAAAAGAAAATAAATCTGAAAAGCAGAATAAGCCTCAGAAACAAAATGATGGCCAAAGGACAGACGCTTCTAAAAACCAAGGAGGTGGGCTGTCATCAGGTGGAGCAGGAGAAGGGCAGGGGCCTAAGAAACAGACCAGGTAATGAAACGGAGAAACTTCATTTGAAGCAAAGCAGAGAGCTGTGAATGAATTCAACTCTTAATATTTTTCAAAACAAATTTTCATTAGTTTAAGCATCACATTAAGTTAGAGAATGCTAAAGCTATAATGTCAGCAGATAGCATTTGTTAATTTTCCATTTAATTTTTTATTTTTATTTTTTAGGTGAAGTCTTGCTCTGTTGCCCAGGCTGGAGTGCAGTGGTGTGATCCTGGCCCACTGCAACCTCCACCTCCCGGGTTCAAGCAATTCTCCTGCCTCAGCCTCCCGAGTAGCTGGGATTACAGGTGTCTGCCACCATGGCCAGCTAATTTGTGTAGTTTTAGTAGAGACGGTGTTTCACTGTGTTGGCCAGGCTGATCTCAGACTCTTGACCTTGTGATCTACCTGCCTTGGCCTCCCAAAGTGCTGGCATTACAAGCATGAGCTACCGTGCCCAGCCAATTTTCCATTTAATTTTTAAAATAGGTAACACGTTTGTTTGATTCAAGAATCTCAGAATTAAGAAGTTCCTGTGCGTGTTTCCCGTCTTTCTGATTTTCCCCACCACCATAATAAGTAGTCAGCCACTGTTACCAGTTTCTTCTGTATTTGTTGAGCAATTTTTCATTTGATTATTCAGGTAAATACAGATGTGTATATATAAGTGTGTGTGTGTGTGTATATATATATACACATACACACAGACAGACACACATGATTTCTCTTCTTTTGTAATATAATTGGTGGCCTAATTAATTATACTCATTGTTTTGCACTTTAAGCAGAAGTTTTCAAATGAAGGTCTTTTGTGGAGACTGAGAGCTTCATTTTCAGTTTAAAAATTGATAGTTTAAATATAAGACAAAGCTGGCTAAAGACAAAACAGTGGGACAGATGGCTCTCTAAGGATCTTTCAATCTGTATGAATAATGTATAGTCGTACACCATGTGTCGGTCAACAGTGGACCATATATATGACGTTGCTCCCTAAGATTATAATGGAGCATGTATAGAAACTTGATATGTGGCACTTGATATTGGCATTGCAGATCAAGTAGGGGAAATTATTGATATTCAGTAATGTTGCTGGGATATTTGGTTTTCCATGTGAAAATATACCTGTGTCATCTAGGTTTGTGTAAGTACAATTGATGATGTTTGCACAATGATGAAATCACCTACCAACATGTTTCTCAGAATGTATTCATGTCATTAAATGACCTGTGATTGTAATTTTTTATCTATAATTCCTGTCCCAAAATTAGAGTGAACTTTGTGATGGGTTTCCTTTAATGGCTTAATAAGAACTGTTACTGAGATACTTTGGTTTTACATTTGTTTAGCTAAGTATCAAATTCTGCTGCTGCTTATCTCTCATGTCATATACAGTGTCTTTTTAAGCAAGAGAATGTAACAGTTATTTTTCTTTTTGATTATTAAACAATAATCAGTTATAGCAGAGTAGAAGAGAATGTAGAACTTCTCACCTTTTACTTTCTTAGTACTTATGAAAGTGCTAGGTTTCATATAGTTATTTTGTTGAGGTATGTGAGTGAAACAATGGAAATATATTAAAATTTTTAGCCAGTAAAACCTTGTTTGTAAACTCTAGAAAGAGACCATACTTTCTCCTGAATAATTCTTAATATTTCAAGAAAACTATTATTGTCTGAAATCGTTTTTTATTGCAGACCTAGTTTATTTTACAAGCATCTATCTCTGCAACCTTTTTTCTAGTTAAAAGAAAAATTTGAGGCTGGGTGCAGTGGCTCACACCTGTAATTCCAGCACTTTGGAAGGCCGAGGTGGGCGGATCACTTGAGGTCAGGAGTTCAAGACCAGCCTGGCCAACATGGCAAAACTCCATCTCTACCAAAAATACAAAAAAATTTACCAGGCCTCGTGGCACACACCTGTAATCCCAGCTACTTGGAGGGGCTGAGGCACAGGAATCACTTGAACCTGAGAGGTGGAGGTTTCAGTGAACCGAGGTCCTACAGTGCATTCCAGCTTGGATGATAGAGTGAGACTCTGTTTCAAAAAAAGAAAAACTTGTATAAATTTGGCCAATATGCACACATAAATACGTACGTGTGTGTGTGTGTTTATAGCCATTGTTTTTATTACTTTTTAGGTGTTACTTCCAGTGAAACAGTGATATTACTCTATACTTCAACCTGGCATAAGATTCTTCTTTTTCAGTGGGAGAATATGTGTGAACAGGCTTTGTCTCTATTACATTACCTTAAAAAGAAACTTGTAAAAGAGATGTCTGCATAGAATCATAGCTTTTGTTACGTTTGGCTTTGCTAGAGTTTGTGGACAATATCTCACAACCTTTTAAGAGATGTCTCTACTGTTTGTTTGTTTGTTTGTTTGTTTGTTTGTTTTGAGGTGGAGTTTTGCTCTTGTTGCCCAGGCTGGAGTGCAGTGGTGCGATCTTACCTCATTGCAACCTCTGCCTCCCGGGTTCAAGCAATTCTCTTGGCTGAGCCTCCCTAGTAGCCGGGATTACAGGCTTGTGCCACCATACCCTGCTAACTTTTTGTATTTTTAATAGAGACAGGGTTTCTCCATGTTGGTCAGACTGGTCTCAAACTCCCAACTTCAGGTGATCTGACCACCTTGGCCTCTCAAAGTGCAGGAATTATAGGCATGAGCTACCACGCCTGGTGTCTCTACTGTTTTTTAGGTTAAAAACATTATCCTAGGGGCTAGGCATGGTGGCTTATGCTTGTAATCCCCCACTCTGGGAGGCTGGAGCAGGAGGATTCCTTGAGGCCAGGAGTTCGAGACTGGCCTGGGCAACATAGCGAGACCCTGACTCTACCAAGAATAAAAAAAATAAAATAAAATAAGCCAGATGTTATGAGTGCCTGTAGTCCTAGCTACTCGGCTGAGGCAAGAAAATCTTGAGCCAAGGAGTCCAAGGTTGTTGCAGTGAGACAGGTCATACCATTGCATTCCAGTCTGGGTGACAGAGGGTGACCCTGTCTCAAAAACAAAACATGAAAACAACATTATCTTGGGAATGAATATAGAAGAGTTACACATTTAGAAATAACTCATAGTGAAGAAAACTAATCTATTTTGAACTTTAGAGGTTTATTTTCTTTCAACCTAAAAGATATTGCTGAATGAAGAGATTTATCTTTTACTTCTCATGTCTGCAGGTTGGGTCTTGAGGCGAAGAAAGAAGAAAATCTTGCCGATTGGTATTCTCAGGTGACTATGCATTCAGTTGATTTTTATGTTAAGTCTCTCAAAGGCTGCTTTGTTTAGATTCTAAAATCTGGGCAAGAACTTAATAGTAATAATGTATAATTCCTTTAATAATATGTAATGTAGTCATTTAACATGAAACCGTTTTTCAACATGTTCACATGAAGTCTTGAATAGTACCATGAGGTAGTGATTGATTTTTTTTTTTTTTTTTTTTTTTTTGAGACGGAGTCTTATTCTCTCAGCCGAGGCTGTAATGCAGTGGCGCAATCTCAGCTCACTGCAGTCTCCGCCTCCTGGGTTCAAGTGATTCTCCTACCTCAGCCTCCCAAGTAGCTGGGATTATAGGGGTACACCACCATGCCCATCTGATTTTTGTATTTTTAGTAGAGACAAACTGTGACCAGCCTAATTTTTTTTTTTTAATGGTGAGGAAAAGGGATTAATTCAAAGCCACAAAGATACAGTCAGTAGCAGAGGCAGGATTGGAATTCAAGTTTTTTGTTTTTTTGGGTGTTTTTTGAGACAGAGTGTCAGTCTGTTGCCCAGGCTGGAGTGCAGTGGCATGATCTTGGCTCACTGCAACCTCCGCCAGGTTCAGGCAGTTCTTCTGCCTCAGCCTCCTGAGTAGCTGGAACTACAGGTGACCGCCACCACACCCAGCTAATTTTTGTACTTTTAGTAGAGACAGGGTTTCACCATCTTGGTCAGGCTGGTCTCCAACTCCTGACCTCAGGCCATCCGCCTGCCTTGACCTCCCAAAGTTCTGAGATTATAGGCGTGAGCCACCGCACCCAGTGGAATTCAACTTTTACTGAGAGTTTAGAACCCTGCTATATGTTGTTTCTCAGTATAGTCAGGTCTGTTTTACTTCCATTATGACCTTCCATATTAAGGGGATGTATCAACAGTGGAAGCCTCCAGATTTGAATTTTGATTATCATACTCTTGCTACTTACACTAGAATTTTGGTTCAAGGTAGGCTTTAAAGACTGTTTTTCTTTTAAAAAGGTCATCACAAAGTCAGAAATGATTGAATACCATGATGTAAGTGGCTGTTATATTCTTCGTCCCTGGGCCTATGCCATTTGGGAAGCCATCAAGGACTTTTTTGATGCTGAGATCAAGAAACTTGGTGTTGAAAACTGCTACTTCCCCATGTTTGTATCTCAAGGTGCATTAGAGAAAGAGAAGACTCATGTTGCTGACTTTGCCCCAGAGGTAAGTCAGCTTGATTTTTTATTTTTTGCAGTGTTCTCTGACAAACTCGAAAATATATTTTCAGCTTTCGAATTCAACAACCAATTTTGAAAAATGGAAAGCCATTTTTGGTTAAAAAAAAAAAAAAAAAAAAGTTCTGTTTCTCCCTGTATAGCAAGTAATGATTTTGTCACGTTAATTGACTTTTAATATTTAGAAGGTCAGTAAGTGTGTAC
This sequence comes from Alouatta palliata, assembly GCA_004027835.1. Lineage (NCBI taxonomy): Eukaryota > Metazoa > Chordata > Mammalia > Primates > Atelidae > Alouatta > Alouatta palliata. The sequence goes on from PVKV010036007.1 coordinate 5,214, forward strand.
CTTTCCTCACAGTAAACAACAGCAACTATTTTAACTTGCCTAAATTGATATAACAAAAATTAAAACAGAGGAAAGTTGCCTGCTTTTGTACTGTTGCTCCAAAATGCTGTTGAAAAAACATGTATGAAAAATGATTTTTTCTTACTAGGTTGCTTGGGTTACAAGATCTGGCAAAACAGAGTTGGCAGAACCAATTGCCATTCGTCCTACTAGTGAAACAGGTGAGAATAGGCCTTGTAGTGCAGGAGAATACTCACTGAAACATCAGAGGCAGCTCTAGAGTTGAGTTTCAGCTTTTGCTTTGTGATAGGTATAATCTCTGTTAACAATATAAAATTTCATGAGTGTTGATAAAGATTGATTATAAACTTGTCTAGAGTTTTTTTTTTAATTTTATTTATTTATTTTTTTTGAGACAGCATCTCACTCTGTCACCCAGGCTGGAGTGCAGTGACATGATCTCGGCTCACTCTGCCTCCCAGGTTCAAGTAATTCTCCTGTCTCAGCCTCCCAAGTAGCTGGGATTACAGGTGTGCGCCACCATGCTCGGATAATTTTTGTATTTTTTTTTAGTAAAGATTGGGTTTCACCATGTTGGCCAGGCTGGTCTCAAACTCCTGACCTCAAGTGATCTGCCCACCCCAGCATCTCAAAGTGCTGGGATTACAGGCGTGAGCCACTGTGACCAGCCAACTTGTCTAGAGTTTTATTCTCTCTATAATATTCATTGCAGAACTCTTTATCATTAAATTATAGGATTTTTAATTTAAATGCTCATTTTTATGCTGTAAATTTTTAGAACTTTTCAAGGAATTTTATTCTTAGAATAATTTTTATTGTTGGAATTATAATATTGCAAATACAAATGCTTTATGCCATAATTATTTTCAAATTTTAATAATACACTTAGATTTTCATTCATGTAGGGTTTTCATAGGTTGCTAAGTATTTTACATCATCTTTTATTATTCTCACAACAGTGTTGTAAGGAAGGTAAGGGCAGTTACTGTGATTTTCATTTTGCAGGTAGAGAAAAGTCTCTGAAAGATTAAATGATTTTTCTAAAATTATATATGATAAATGGAATTGCCATTGGAAAATTTGAGGTTTTGGGTTTTACAATGTCTTTCAAAGTGATCATTCATCTGTAGAGTTCAGGATTGTTTGCTCTTCGATATTTCTAGTGATACTTTTGTATAATACATTATTAATATTGTGATACCAGTTTTCTCAGACTGTTTGGCAGTTTTGTTTTGGTTTACTAATTATAGATCATGAGCAGGCATTTCATAGCAAGAGCTTTCATACCCTGAATAGATGCATCAGATAGGTGTAAATGAATTCTGCTTCTCATAACTGCTGGATTTAGCAAATTGTTTAACTTCTTGTAACTCAGCCTCCACATCTTTAAAACTGAGATCATGATACCTACTTATGGGCTGAATATGAGAATTCAACAGGTTAATGAATGCAGAGAATTTAACATAGAATATGACCTTTATTAGTGTTTTTAAAAACAAAATGTAAAAACTGTCAAAGTACATTGTGTTATGTAAAAAATGTAAAATCTTATGTGAAGAATGTAAAATATGATTGTTTAGATTGATATCCTTGAGTAATACACTTTATGAAATAGGTAGTAATACTATTCACTTATTATAAGCATTGGAAATAGGTTTACACAAATATACATTTTATTTTTTAAATTTATTACATTTTAATTCCTATTAATTATCTTGCTGGTTTAGCTGTTACCAGCCTTGAAGGAGAAATAAAGCCGTAAATGACTGTCTCTGTTTTCCCATGTCTTTCAGTAATGTATCCTGCATATGCAAAATGGGTGCAGTCACACAGAGACCTGCCCATCAGGCTCAATCAGTGGTGCAATGTGGTGGTAAGGTGTACACTCCCTCTTATATGCTTTAATTATTATTCACCTCCTTCTTTTTTTTTAAAAGTATATTTTGTTTTTATTTTCAACAGATTAGGAGTATGGAAGTTTTTTTTGAAGTGTTTAAGATCAATTGTGATTTTTGATTACCATACAAAATGGTAATAAAAATTGGAAAGTGGCTGGGCATGGTGGCTCACACTTATAATCCCAGCACTTTGGGAGGTCAAGCAGACAGATCATTTGAGCCCAGGATTTTGAGACCAGCCTGGGCAACGTGGCAAAAACCACATCTCTACTAAAAATACAAAAATTAGACAAGTGTGGTGGCATGCGCCTGTAGTCCAGCTACTTGGGAGGCTAAGGTAGAAGGATCATTTGAGCCTGGGAGGCAGAGGGTTTCAGTGAGCCATGATTGCGCCACCACAGTCCAGCCTAGGTGACAGAGCAAGACCCTGTCTCCAGAAAAAATTGGAAAGCTCTCTGTAATGACCACATTGTTTTCTTGCCTTTTGCAGCGTTGGGAGTTCAAGCACCCTCAGCCTTTCCTACGTACTCGTGAATTTCTTTGGCAGGAAGGGCACAGTGCTTTTGCTACCATTGAAGAGGCAGCAGAAGAGGTATAAAGTTATTTTCCATATTAACTATGTTCCATTTCTTTGTTCAGAATCTGCTATATTGTTCTTCAAAAATATATGTAACACCTGTTAAAAGCAAAATCAAATTCAAAGCAGTTACGTGGATTTAGGTAACTGCTTATTGGAATGTTATTAATAAGGAATGTATGCTCTTTTAAATTTTCAGGTGAAAATACTTCTGGGTTTTAATGTGTAGAAAATTATTTTCCAGGAAATTTTCATTTTGATGCTATATATCTTTTGTAACGTTTTCTCATATTCTAAACTTATATACATTTTTAAAAGTCATTTGACTTCTTTTCACATTGCTTCGTTGAATATCTTTCTTAATAAATTCACACTGGCTGCTTTAACCTTTTCATAAAAAGAGGTTTTTATTGTTTGAATTGCTTTTCCCACACAATTAGTCTTAAGTAGTGCAGTTTTATAGATCTTAATGAATAAATATACCCTAAATTTAAACACATTGACATTTAAAATGTTACAGGTCTTGCAGATACTTGACTTATATGCTCAAGTATATGAAGAACTCCTGGCAATTCCTGTTGTAAAAGGAAGAAAGACGGAAAAGGAAAAATTTGCAGGAGGAGACTATACAACTACTGTAGAAGCATTTATATCTGCTAGTGGAAGAGCTATCCAGGTATCAGACTGCCGCGCAGGATTCATAGGGCACTCTAAGCATAGTCCATGGACAGCCAGTAATTTATTCTGTCATCAAAGAAGTAGACTCTTTTAAAAAAATAAGTATTTCATGTACTTTCCTGTAATAACTTAAAGCAAATCTATCCCATTCTCTGTCTCTCGGTCCATTAAGTCACAGTATGTATCCTGAATTACTACTAAAATATGAATTCCTTTTTAGCCGTTGCAGTGAAACTACTGCTGTAAAAGGGGCTGCCTAGAGCAAAACACTTGTAAATAATATTTTTTGAATAATCTTAATCTTTTGTTATAGTAATTATGCTTATATTTAAAAACCTCATTTAATGTGAAAAAAAAAAGGGAGAAAAAAGAAGTCTGGTCCCATTTTAAAGCATGCGATCTTATAGTAATCATGTTCAAGGGCATAATGGGTTATTAAAATTAAAGCTTATATTTCTCTCTAGGGAGGAACATCACATCATTTAGGGCAGAATTTTTCGAAAATGTTTGAAATCATGTTTGAAGATCCAAAGACGCCAGGAGAGAAGCAATTTGCCTATCAGAACTCCTGGGGCCTGACGACTCGAACTATTGGTGTTATGACCATGGTTCATGGGGACAACATGGGTTTAGTATTGCCACCCCGTGTAGCATGCGTTCAGGTAAGGAAAATATTTCTGTTTATCATTCATTTTATAAAATACAAGCCATTTTACTAAAGGAAATTTGAAAGGATGATTTTCTGAATATCAGGCAGATTTCTCTGATAATAGAAACATAAACTGCAGTCTAGGCCCTAGTGTTGTGTAACTGTGTGTACCATTTACATTATTTATTGTTTCTTACTCTTTTAATTTTTAAGCTACTTGTATAAGCATTTTTAGAAGTCATTTTTAAAAAACTATTTATAATAGGTTAAGTGAGCTGGGCATGGAGACTCACACCTGTAATCCCAGCACTTTGGGAGACCAAGGCAGGGCAGATTGCTTGAGCCCAGGAGTTTGATACTAGCCTGGGCAACATGGCAAAACCCAGTCTACAAACAATTAGCCAGGTGTGGTGTCATGCACTGATAGGCCCAGCTACTAGAGAGGCTGAAAAAACTGTAAATATATATATGTACATTAATTATAGTAGGTCAGATGAAAATACATTTAGCATGGATAAGTGATTTGCAGGTAATTAGTAGACATTATGTATAGATTAGAAATCACACAAGCTCATTTCTGTTAAGAATATAGTCACTAGTAGGTTTTGACTTCTGAGAGCTCATTACTTGTATATACTGTTTCTTTATTTAATTTTGGGACATTGTGCTGGATTCCAGGTGGTGGTTATTCCTTGTGGCATTACTAATGCACTTTCTGAAGAAGACAAAGAAGCGCTGATTGCAAAATGCAATGATTATCGAAGGCGGTTACTCAGTGTTAACATCCGAGTCAGAGCTGATTTACGAGATAACTATTCTCCAGGTTGGAAATTCAATCACTGGGAGCTCAAGGTAAATTTCTCAGTTGTATCTGTTACCCCCACACCTGCAATTTGAGTTTAGATTTTCCTCTGCGTATGTTTTTATAAAACTTAAGGCTTTTCATTACTTTCCTCTGTTTTGACAGTTGTGAGTTTTTTTTCTTCTTCACTTAAACTGTTGCGCACTGACACAGTTCATAGCTTTGTAATAGTGATACCTAAATTTAAAGTAGTTTTTGTGGAAGCTATTTTTATTATGTTAGATTAAAAATGATCTTGAAGCCCTTGTTTATGCTTAACAAACATCATGTGGCTGGTATACTAAAATGTTTATGCCAGGAATTCATATAATAAATAAGTTATTTATATAGTATGACCACCAGAATAATGGTGCGTGGACATCTCTTAGCTGTCTGTTATAGCTAATAGTGAAATATCCGAGATTAATTTTATACTTGAGTTTTCACACCTCATTGTTTCAAACCAATTTGTTGATTTTTATTTTGTGTATATAAAGCCAGTCTAAATTCTGCTTTATTGTTTGTAATGTAACTTTCATTTATTGCACATTGTCATTAATAGATTATCTGTGCCCTTAATTCCGTTTTATAAACTTCTGGGATTTAACATTTTTTCTTATGCTGAAAGAGGGAATCTTACTGGATCTAGAAATTAGGAATTGAGACTATATAAACTCATATTATAGATGATGGGATGACAGAATGTATTGCGATTGCAGCTGCAAGCTTTCAAATTATAGAAGCTCAGCAATATTGGAATTATTAAGTATTTATACGTCTAGGATTCCCAAAGTTGCTAATATTTTTCATCTTATTTGTTTCAAATGGCCCCTGAGGTAAATCTCCTGTGCTGAGGAATAGTAATTGTAGTGATAATGCTTCCTTTTTATGTAATATAACTGCTTCTTTACATGTTCTCCTAAACCTGAAGTTTTTTTTCCATGTCATTTCCTTTTTAATTGCACTCTTTTTTGCTTACTTATAAATTGCTATTGTGTGATGCCAGTAGCAGTTTCTCTAAACTAATTTCTACTTAACTTAGGGTACAAAATATTAAAGGAGAAATTTATTGCTGGCTACTAGCAGGATTAAAAACAAAAAAACTATCCACAGTTATTCCTGAATTCCTCTTTGTACCCTTTCCTCTTTTATTCATTCCCATCCTTAGACTGACTTGGCTTTGGCTTTGTCACTCTTCTTTTAGTGCCCTGGTGAGCCTAGACTACGTTGGGAGATATTCTTAGCATGCGTTGGCTCTGCTGAAACTTCCTTGTCTGTATTCCTCAGGAAGGAAAATAAAGCACCTACGTTCTAAACTTGATGCCTCAAGTTAAAGAACATTGAGAAAGAGAGTTCACTATCTAGTGGAAGATATTAGTTATACTTTTTAATGCTGCTTTAGTTCCATTTAGTCAAAGAGTCTAAGAAAAAATATTTTAGGAGACCTGGATTTATATTTATTTGACAGTGACTGACTAAAGTATGTGAGCGATGTATACATGTATTTTGAAACTTACTCAGATTAATAAATGAGGTATACTATGGTTTGGTTGTGAGGCCAGAACCCAGCAACTCCTGTAATTCTGCTTTAGTACCCCTTCCTGTATTATGAAAATATAAAGGGGAAAATAATCTGAGTGAATTAACTACTTTTCTTTTTACTATGTGGAAGGATTAAATTTTGTGTTGCTGTTGAAACAAAAAATCTTTTACAGTTAAATTTGTAACTAGTTTTAGAAAAAAACTATCAACAAAATGTTCGCCTATTCCATGATTTGGCTTCAGATTACCTTTCCAGCTTTCACTTTTCGTTATCCCCTTTCATATGCCTTTTTCTTTCTTCTTCACAAACAGCCTGTTTTTTCCACCTGTCTTTGCTTGTGGTATTTCTTCTACCTGGGTTGTAAAATTTTTTATCATGTAACAGTCACAGACTTACAATAAAGCAGGTTCTGTACAAATAATTAATTTTTCCTGCTTGAATCATTTGAAAATAAGATACTAACCCGATGCTCCATCACCCTACAAACATATTCTCCTACGTAATCACAGCACAACCAACATAGTACAACCAGCATATTCTCCTGCACAGTAAAGTAATATTCATACACTGCTGTAGTCTAATTCCAGATCCCCATTCAGCTTTCAAAGCTGCCTGACTAGTGTTCCTTTATAGCAGAAGGATCTAGTTCAGAATTATGTGATGTATGTAGTTATTATATATCTTTAGTCTCTTTTAGTCTGTAATCATTTCTCAGATTTTCTTTGATCATCATGATCTTGACACAGCACATTTCTTATTAACCTTTCTATTAACTAATCTATATATTTTTTTTTTTTTTTTTTTTTTGAGACAGAGTTTCGCTCTTGTTACCCAGGCTGGAGTGCAATGGCGCGATCTCAGCTCACCGCAACCTCCGCCTCCTGGGTTCAAGCAATTCTCCTGCCTCAGCCTCCCGAGTAGCTGCGACTACAGGCACGTGCCACCATGCCCAGCTAATTTTTATATTTTTAGTAGAGACGGGGTTTCACCATGTTGACCAGGATGGTCTCGATCTCTTGACCTCGTGATCCACCCGCCTCGGCCTCCCAAAGTGCTGGGATTACAGGCGTGAGCCACCGTGCCCGGCCTAACTAATCTATATTTTTATGGATCCATGGTTTTCATTATTATGCACTGGGTTATAGAATCTGTTACTAACATTATTTGTTTTGATGCTTAAGGTGTCTCCAGCTTGACCAATATGATCCCTTAAAGCTGGGTTTGTGTCCTTTTGGCATTCTCCATCATTCTTTAGGTACTTCCTTCCTTCCTTGGCGCAAGATGTTGTAGGCTTATCTTGTACTTTCTCTACCCTGGCCCAGGAATTAGCTATGTCTCTAAGTTCTGCTTCTTTTTAGTGGAGAATGGTATTTAGTGCTGGGTATGCTCATTGCTTTTGAGCTCTCACTTCTCGCAGGCCTTCTCAGTAGATAGAGCTACTGAATATGTGTATATATGTAGACATCCGTACACACATACAGATACATGTACACTTTTACCACCATATTTCTATATCTGTTTATATATGTTGAAAACCGAGAGTTTATAGCTGTAATTTGAATTCCAATAAAAAAACCACATGATGGACCATGTGCGGTGGCTCATGCTTATAATCACAGCATCTTGGGAAGCTGAGGCAAGTGGATCACCTGAGGTCAGGAGTTGGCCACCAGCCTATCCAACATGGTGAAACTCTGTCTCTACTAAAAATACAAAAATTAGCTGTGCATGGTAGTGGGCACCTGTAGTCGCAGCTACTCAGGAGGGTGAGGCAGAAGAATCACCTGAACCTGGGGGGGCGGAGGTTGCAGTGAGCCCAGATTGCACCATTGCACTCCTGCCTAGGCGACAAGAGTGAAACTGTTTCAAGGAGAAAACAAAACAGCAACAACAAACACCACAGGATGCTTTCTAATGTTTTCCCCATTTTGTCCTTGTAATTCCCTTTTCTGACAATGAAAAGCGTACTTATCCTTAGTACATGAATTTATTTGATTAGTCACCCTGTATGCCACCAGTCTCTCATTGCCATTGTCAACCACTCCCCTGCGTGAATGAGCGCCTTATCCTTCATGGGTTCTGTCACTCTATACAAGGCTGTTCTCATGCTGGATGCCCTCTCACCTGACTCAAGCTCAGACACCCTGCTGCAGGCTACCACTGGCTCTCTCCTTTTTTAGTGTGGGATCTGGTCTTACTGCATTTCACTGTCATGTCCTTTTAGTGTTCTTCAGTCAAAAGTAGTTCATCAGACTTCCATTGTCATTTATGACATAGGCATTTTTGTAACTATAGGTCAGTTATTTTATAGAATGTTCTTTAATTCTGAAGAATGATTTACTTATTAATTTTTACCTTCTCCAGTAACTTTTCTTCTCTCTTCCAGCTGAGGAATAGTCTCTCACTGCTGACTTTCTGTATTAATTTTTATTGTTTGTATTTGTGCCTTACTTACCCTACAAAGCATGAAGCTTCTTGAGGACCAGATGTATTTCTTACTCATCTTTGAAATCTCATTGCACTTAGTACTGTATCTTACAAATGCATGTAATACGTCCAGTATAATACATTGAATGAATAAACGAAAATAATAATGTAATACTTAGCATACAACATTTTGTTCCATAGTGTTTTTTTTTTCATCTCATTTTATAAAATAAGTCTTCTCTAGGGGTAAATAAGGACTTCTAGATTAATATTTTAAATTTTTCCTATGGTATTTTTGGGTATACCACCCAACATCTAAATTGTATGTAGAAGCACCTAACTTATGAAAATCCCAAGTTAATTTTAAAGGATTATTTTTTTTTTTAATTATTTAAAAACAACTGTTTATCAGATATGGTTCTGGGCCCTAAATATGAAGTGTTTCCCTAAACCTTAAGGATTTTAATCCTCTTATGGAATATACATTCACAAGGATTGAACATTCACAAATCTTAAACTTACAGTCAGTCCTTAAGTTGCTTTGGAAGAACAAAAGCGCACAGGGGAGCGGTTCTTAAACTGTAGTCCTAGGACCAGCAATGTCTGCATCACTTGGAAACTTGTTAGAAATTCAAACTCTTGGCCAGGTATGATGGCTCACACCTATGATCCCAGCACTTTGGGAGGCTGAGGCAGGCAGATCACTTGAGTCCATGAGTTCAGCACCAGCCTGGTCAACATGGCAAAATCCAGTGTCTACTAAAAATACAAAAATTAGCCAGGTGTGGTGGTGGGTGCCTGTAATCCCAGCTACTCGGGAAGCTGAGGCATGAGAATCAGTTGATCCTTGGAGGCAGACATTGCAGTGAGCCAAGATCATGCCACTGCACTGCAGTCTGGTCAACAGGGGAGACTGTCTTCAAAAATAAATTCTCAGGTCCCGTCCCCAACCTACTATAGTAAAAAACTCTGGAGGTGGGACCTTGAAATCTGCTTTCACAATCCTTCCAGGTGATCATAATGCATGCTAAATATAGAGTATCCAGAATGAGAGCTTCACAACCAGCGAACACCACTGTGTCAGAAATGCGTCAAAAATGTGTCATGGTACTAATCCCCTCAGTGGCTTGTGGTAGATTTAGCCTCAAAAAGCCTTTGTGTAACCCCATTACTATGCAAATACATTTTCTGCATGCTATTTTGTGAGAAAAGTTGGGAATGCTGACCTAGAAACTACTCTCTTTCTGTATGAAGAACTTCCTTTCCTTAGAACCACTAAGGCAGTAGTAGATTTTTTTCTTCAGATTTATGCCTTCTTACTGGAATAGGTTTCTATAGTATCTCAGCAGTATTACCTGGTTTTTTTTCCCTTGTTTTTCTATGCCTTTATTTTCTTATTATTGTTATTTTTTATATAATTTACTGTAGATAAAGCCATGAATTACATCTGTATATTCAACAGGAGACATTCATATATCATTTTAACTGCCTTTTTTTTATCTTATAGGGGGTTCCCATTAGACTTGAAGTTGGGCCACGTGATATGAAGAACTGTCAGTTTGTAGCTGTCAGACGAGATACTGGAGAAAAGCTGACTGTTGCTGAAAATGAGGCAGAGACTAAACTTCAAGCTATTTTGGAAGACATCCATGTCACTCTTTTCACAAGGTAGTTGCTCAAAATTGCTTATGTCTCTCTCCAAGTCTTCTACCACCTTTATACCAAGTAATACTTGGGGTTGCCCCAGTTGGAAGCGATTGTTCCCTCCCTCTGAGCCCTCTTGCTGCTTAATTCACCACTCTCTGGGTTTTTTTACTTGTATTAGGATTATTTTTCTAAGTGCCATCTGCTTCCTACTAGCTTTGGAACAATGAAGTTTCTGTCCTCTGGGCTAATTTGCATTAATTTTAGATCTAGGTTTATTTATTTATTTTTATTTTTTTAATTTTAGAAAAAAATGAAAAAATTCCAAATAAATAAATAGATAGCTGCATATAGATCTAGGTTTTTTTTTTTTTTTTTTTTTTTTTTTTTGAGACGGAGTTTCGCTCTTGTTGCCCAGACTGGAGTGCAATGGCGCGATCTCGGCTCACCGCAACCTCCGCCTCCTGGGTTCAAGCAATTCTCCTGCCTCAGCCTCCTGAGTAGCTGGGACTACAGGCGCACGCCACCACGCCCAGCTAATTTTTGTATTTTTAGTAGAGACGG
>PVKV010036008.1:5537-16176 GCA_004027835.1 Alouatta palliata
GGATTGCTGGGTCAAATGGAATTTCTATTTCTAGGTCCTTGAGGAATCGCCACACTGTCTTCCACAATGGTTGAACTAATTTACACTCCCACCAACAGTGTAAAAGTGTTCCTATTTCTCCACATCCTCTCCAGCATCTGTTGTCTCCAGATTTTTTAATGATCGCCATTCTAACTGGCGTGAGATGGTATCTCAATGTTGTTTTGATTTGCATTTCTCTAATGACCAGTGATTATGAGTATTTTTTCATATGTTTGTTGGTCTCATGGATGTCTTCTTTCGTAAAGTGTCTGTTCATATCCTTCGCCCACTTTTCAATGGGCTTGTTTGTTTTTTTCTTGTAAATCTGTTTTAGTTCTTTGTAGATTATGGATATCAGCCCTTTGGTATCAGTCAGATGGGTAGATTGCAAAAATTTTTTCCCATTCTGTTGGTTGCCGATTCACTCTAATGACTGTTTCTTTTGCTGTGCAGAAGCTGTGGTGTTTGACTAGGTCCCATTTGTCTATTTTGGCTTTTGTTGCCAATGCTTTTGGTGTTTTGGTCATGAAGTCTTTCCCCATGCCTATTTCCTGAATGGTTTCACCTAGATTTTCTTCTAGGGTTTTTATGGTGTTAGGTCTTATGCTTAAGTCTTTAATCCACCTGGAGTTAATTTTAGTGTAAGGTGTCAGGAAGGAGTCCAGTTTCTGCTTTCTGCACATGGCTAGCCAGTTTTCACAACACAATTTATTAAACAGGGAATCCTTTCCCCACTGCTTGTTTTTGTCAGGTTTATCAAAGATCAGATGGTTGTAGATGTGTCGTGTTGCCTCCAAGGCCTCTGTTCTGTTCCATTGGTCTATATCTCTGTTTTGGTACCAGTAACATGCTGTTTTGATTACTGTAGCCTTGTAGTATAGTTTGAAGTCCGGTAGTGTGATGCCTCCCGCTTTGTTCTTTTTGCTTAGAATTGACTTGGCTATGCAGGCTCTCTTTTGGTTCCATATGAAGTTTAAGGTGGTTTTTTCCAGTTCTGTGAAGAAGGTCATTCGTAGCTTGATAGGGATAGCGTTGAATGTGTAAATTACTTTGGGCAGTATGGCCATTTTGACGATACTGATTCGTCCTAACTATGAACGTGGAATGTTTCTCCATCTGTTTGTGTCCTCTCTTATTTCATTGAGCAGTGGTTTGTAGTTCTCCTTGAAGAGGTCCTTTACATTCCTTGTTAGTTGTATTCCTAGGTATTTTATTCTCTTTGTAGCAATTGTGAATGGCAGTTTGTTCTTGATGTGGCTCTCTTTAAGTCTGTTATTGGTGTATAGGAATGCTTGTGATTTTTGCACATTGATTTTGTATACAATCATGTCATCTGCAAATAGAGACAATTTGACTTCCTTCTTTCCTATTTGAATACCCTTTATTTCTTTTTCCTGCCTGATTGCTCTGGCTAGAACTTCCACTACTATATTGAATAGGAGTGGTGAGAGAGGGCATCCTCGTCTAGTGCCAGATTTCAAAGGGAATGTTTCCAGTTTTTGCCCATTCAGTATGATATTGACTGTTGGTTTGTCATAAATAGCTTTTATTATTTTGAGATACGTTCCATCAATAGCTAGTTTATTGAGGGTTTTTAGCATAAAGGGCTGTTGAATTTTGTCAAAGGCCTTCTCTGCATCAATTGAGATTATCATGTGGTTTTTGTCTTTGGTTCTGTTTATGTGGTGAATTACGTTTATAGACTTTCGTATGTTAAACCAGCCTTGCATCCCTGGGATGAAGCCTACTTGATCATGGTGGATAAGCTTTTTGATGTGCTGTTGCAATCAGTTTGTCAGTATTTTATTGAAGATTTTTGCATCTATGTTCATCATGGATATTGGCCTGAAGTTTTCTTTTCTTGCTGAGTCTCTGCTGGGTTTTGGTATCAGGATGATGTTGGTTTCATAAAATGATTTGGGAAGGATTCTCTCTTTTTGGATTGTTTGGAATAGCTTCAGAAGGAATGGTACCAGCTCCTCTTTGTATGTCTGGTAGAATTCAGCTGTGAACCCATCTGGACCTGGGCTTTTTTCGGGTGGTAGGCTCTTAATTGCTACCTCAACTTCCGACCTTGTTATTGGTCTATTCAGGGTTTCGACTTCTTCCTGGTTTAGGCTTGAGAGGATGCAAGTGTCCAGGAATTTATCCATTTCTTCCAGGTTTACTAGTTTATGTGCGTAGAGATGTTTGTAATAATCTCTGATGATGGTTTGTATTTCTGTGGAATCTGTGGTGATATCCCCTTTATCATTTTTTATTGCATCTATTTGATTATTCTCTGTTTTCTTTTTTATTAATCTGGCTAGTGGTCTGTTTATTTTGTTGATCTTTTTGAAAAACCGGCTCCTGGATTATTGATTTTTTTGAAGGGTTTTTTATTCTCTATCTCCTTCAGTTCTGCTCTTATCTTAGTTATTTCTTGTCTTCTGCTAGGTTTTGAGTTTTTTTTTTGGTCTTGCTCCTCTAGCTCTTTCAATTTTGACAATAGGATGTCAATTTTAGATCTCTCCTTGATTCTCATGTGGGCATTTATTGCTATATATTTTCCTCTAGACACTGCTTTAAATATGTCCTAGAGATTCTGGTATGTTTTGTCTTCGTTCTCGTTGGTTTCGAAGAACATCTTTATTTCCACCTTCATTTCATTGTTTATCCAGTCAACATTCAAGAGCCAGTTGTTCAGTTTCCATGAGGCTGTGTGGTTGAGTTAGTTTCTCAATTCTGAGTTCTAACTTGATTGCACTGTGGTCTGAGAGACTGTTTGTTATGATTTCCGCTCTTTTGCATTTGCTGAGGAGTGATTTACTTCCAATTATGTGGTCAATTTTAGAGTAGGTGAGATGTGGTGCTGAGAAGAATGTATATTCTGTGGATTTGGGGTGGAGAATCCTGTAAAAGTCTATTAGGTTTGCTTGGTCCAGGTCTGAGTTCAAATCCTGGATATCTGAGTTAATTTCCGGTCTCGTTGATCTGTCTAATATTGACAATGGGGTGTTAAAGTCTAAGTCTCTTTGTAAGTCATTAAGAACTTGCCTTATGTATCTGGGTTCTCCTGTATTGGGTGTATATATATTTAGGATCGTTAGCTCTTCTTGTTGCATTGATCCTTTTACCATTATGTAATGTCCTTCTTTGTCTCTTTTGATCTTTGTTGTTGTTTTAAAGTCTAGTTTATCAGAGACGAGAATTGCCACTCCTGCTTTTTTTTTTTTTTTGCTCTCCATTTGCTTAGTATATCTTCCTCCATCCCTTTATTTTGAACCTTTGTGTATCCTTGCATGTGAGATGGGTTTCCTGGATACAGCACACTGACGGGTTTTGGCTTTTTATCTAATTTGCCAATCTGTGTCTTTTGATTGGGGCATTTAGCCCATTTACATTTAGGATTAATATTGTTATGTGTGAATTTGATCCTGCCATTTTGATGCTAGCTGGCTGTTTTGCTGGTTAGTTGATGCAGTTTCTTCACTATGTTGATGCTCTTTACCGTTTGGTATGTTGTGGCTCGTACTGGTTGTTCCTTTCTATGTTTAGTGCCTCTTTCAGGAGCTCTTGTAAAGCAGGCCTGGTGGTGATGAAATCTCTGAGTACTTGCTTGTTCGCAAAGGATTTTATTTTTCCTTCACTTATGAATCTTAGTTTGGCTGGATATGAAATTCTGGCTTGAACGTTCTTTTCTTTAAGGATGTTGAATATTGGCTCCCACTCTCTTCTGGCTTGTAGGGTTTCTGCTGAGATATCTGCTGTGAGTCTGATGGGCTTCCCTTTGTGGGTAACCCAACCTTTCTCTCTGGCTGCCCTTAGCACTTTCTCCTTCATTTCAACCCTGGTGAATCTGATGATTATGTGCCTTGGGGTTGGTCTTCTTGAGGAATATCTTTGTGGTGTTCTCTGTATTTCCTGGACTTGAATATTGGCCTGCCTTGCTAGGTTGGAGAAGTTTTCCTGGATAATATCCTGAAGAGTATTTTCCAGCTTGGATTCATTCTCTCCATCACATTCAGGTACACCTATCAAACGTAGATTAGGTCTTTTCACATAGTCCCATATTTCTTGGAGACTTTGTTCATTCCTTTTTATGCTTTTTTCTCTAATCTTGCCTTCTCATTTTATTTCACTGAGTTGATATTCAAACTCTGATATCCTTTCTTCTGCTTGGTCAATTCAGCTGTTGAAACTTGAGACTATATTTTTAAGTGAATAAATTAAAATTTGTCAAAAGAAAAAAATAGCATAGCATAGAACCTGGATATCTCCAGTTTCAAAATAATCTCCCACTTCTGTTTAGTTTTTTTTTTTTAACCAACTCCTTAATTATTCATAGTTGCTTTTAGGTACATGTTTAATATGTCTAATTAATTACATTTTTTTTTTTTTGAGACACAATCTCACTTCATCACCCAGGCTGGAGTACAGTGGCACAATCATGGATCACTGCAACCTCCATCTCCCAAATCTCCCAAGCTCAAATGATCCTTCCACTTCAGCCTCCCAAGTAGCTGGGACTACAGATATGCGCACTATACTTGGCTAATTTTTGTATTTTTTGTAGAGATGAGGTCTCACTATGTTGACCAGGCTGGTCTCAAACTCCTGGACACAAGCAATCTGCCTGTCTCAGCCTCCCAGAGTGCAGAGATTACAGGAGTAAGCCACTGAGCCTGGCCTAATCATATTCTTATATCCCCACTTTCATTAAAATGTCATTGCAAAACCTAGATACCAATAGGCAAATTCTTAATAATACCCTCATGATAAATGAAAGTGGCAAATTTTATGTTTACATATATTTTACCACTCTTTAAAAGAGAATGCCTTGAATTTTCTAGGCACCAAGATGATTCTTTTCCCTGCAATATATCTGGGCTGAGTCTCTCTTTTTATAACAGGTAACTATCTTTTCATGTTGTCAAACTCAGGATATGTGAGGAATACCGGAATAGACAGATGCCAAAGGTGGGCTGGGAAGAAAAGTTGGCTAATACCATGGAAATTGGGAATCTTCCCAAACCAAGGCCAGCACATTACAGAAGATCAATAAATCTTTGTTGAATAAATTTAAAAATGACTTATCTTAATAGTCATTTAGCAGTGTTTTCATATTTGAAATACTTGATCCATTCATCCAGTATTTATCCTGGTTTTCTGATCCATCAGTCAGAAATCAGGCCGTCATCCTGTGAGAGGTAAATCCTCCCAGAAGTCATTTAGAGAGAGAAGTATTCAATTAATTCTTATACAGAGGACTAATCTGAGAGACAGACTTATTCCTGTCTTCTAAAAAATTAGAACATTGTTTGAGCCTCCAAGAATTCTCTCATAAATTCTGTGTACACTTCTCACAGTGATAATCTTCCCCTCCAATGTGACAGCAAATGCATTTAACCTAAAAATATCACAGGAAGACTAAAAGAACATTTGCTTTCCTTAGTGACTTCATGCAGAATATAGTTAGGTATTAAGAAACTCTTTAAACAAAGGGTAAAATGCTTAAAATTGACAGATAACTCCCGCAAGATTTCCCAAGTGCACTAATATATTCAAATAGTGCAACTCTGACACCAAGTGGTAAAAAAAATAAAAAATAAAAAAATAAGCTCTTTGATTAAATAATACTGCAGATGGTATTATTATGGGTAAACCAAAAATGTTATAGCCTTTAAGTCAGTGACATTGTCTTAGCCCATTTTTTGTTGCTTGTAACAGAGTGCCTGAAACTGGTATTCTAAACGCCATATGATTTATGGAGAATAATAATTTCTTTCTTACAGTTATAGAAGCTGAGAAGTCCAAGATGGAGAGAGCGCATCTGGTGAAGAATTTCTTCCTGGTGGGGACTCCCTGCAGAGTCCCAAGGTGGTGAAAGGCATCACATGACCTTCCAGCTCAGCTCTCTCTTCCTCTTCTTATAAAGCCACCAGTCCCATCTCCATTATAGCGCATTAATCAGTTAACCCATTAATTCACAAATCCCTCATGACCCAATCACCTCTTATAGGCCTGACACCGCTGAATCCTGCCCCACTGAAGATAAATTTTAACGTGAGTTTTGGAGGGGATAAATATTCATACTATAGCAGATACGTTACTTCTAAGACTCGTTGTCAACGCTATTTTTCATCTAATCATTTCTAAAGAAAGAATATTAGCATTTTCCCTGTATAGAGTTGCTGAAAAAATTAAATAAATTAGTAAAAGAAAAAGAAATGTTTAATGCCTGATACACAATAAGTGCGAAATAGACGTTAATTATTATTGCTGCTTAATTTCATGTCTGCTAGTGATAGGGACACCAAGCAAGCTGTCCCTGTCCTCCACATGCAGGAATAGAGGGGAAACAAACACAGAAACAAAGTGTTAACAGGTGCTATGATAGACATGGTTAGTAGATACAGGGAAGGCACATAAGAGGGAGTGATCAGGTCGGACGCAGTGGCTCACACCTGTAATGCCAATACTTTGGGAGGCCGAGGCAGGTGGCTCACTTGAGGTCAGGAGTTTCAGACCAGCCTGGCCAACATGGTGAAACCCCATCTCTGCTAAACATATAAAAATTAGCCAGGTATGGTGAGGCGTGCCTGTAGTCCCAGCTACTGGGGATGCTGAGGTGGGAGAATAATTTGAACCCAGTGGGTGGAGGTTGCAGTGAGCCAATATCATGCCACTCCACTCTAGCCTGGGCCACAGAGCGAGACTCTGACTGGAAAAAAGGGTGGGGGTGGGGTGGGGAATTATTAGTTCTGAGTGCTTTCTTCCTCAGATACAGACCTTTAGCAACTGTATTAGTAATCTGTGACCTCACACACTGCTCATGTGTGATGGACCCAAGGTTGGAAACTTGTATCAGTATGGGTCCATCAAATCCTTTCTTCTAGGAATTTAGATTTGAAATGTTGATACATTTATCTATCTGAGATGTTCACTTGAGCCAAGGATGTAAAATCATGTGCTTTAAGGCGGTCATGTGCACCAAGAACTAGGACAGAGCTGTCTACAGAGAAAAACAAAACAGAAATACAGAGGAGAGGCAGAGATAGAGAGTTCAGGTGTCTCCAGAGAGATACAGGATCTTCTTCCCAGTAACAGCTCTCTGTAGTCCTAATGATTTTCCAATACTTGGTTCAAGACCTGAGAATGTTCTGGACAGTATCTTTGCCTTTGAGTTTTGAGAGATATCCCTGCATCCTTATAATAAATTTCCTCTCCTTGCTAAATCTCGCTTCCATAAATTTGTTATTTTCCAATAAAGTAATCTTGGCTTAGACACTGGATAAGCTCAAACATTAACTTCCCACCTAATATTCATCCTGAATAATTAAAATTTTATTTTTTAAAATATTTGAGCACTACAGTTATGCAATGTAATTTTATACTATAAATTGAATGCTGTTTTTCACAAATAGAGTAGCTGTTTATTTTGTCAGATGTAAAAGGCTGTCGATCTTGATTATTTGATTAAGAAGAAAATAGATGTCTCCACAAAGAGAAGGGTACATTTGAATTTTAAATTCTACAAATACTTAACTAGAACATTTTTCCTAGTTAATTAAATTAACATATAAGAATATGCAAATGTATCTCTCACACACATAAATATATTAAGGTGAAACCATGACAGAAAAATAAAAACTCATCTCGTGTACAGTAGAGATCAAATAAAGAAGACTATCACATTTCTAGAAAGCCAGCACTCCACAGTTTATACACGTGGACATCATAGTCATTGTTTTTAAGAAAAAAATATGGCCAGGCACGGTGGCTCATGCTTGTAATCTCAGCATTTTGGGAGTCCGAGGCAAGCAGATCACATAAGGTCAAGAGTTCAAGACTAGTCTGGCCAACATGGTGAAACCCTGTCTCTACTAAAAATACAAAGATTAGCTAGGGGTGGTGGCACGTACCTGTGATCCCAGCTACACAGAAGGCTGAGGAAGGAGAATCACTTGAACTCAGGAGGTGGAGGCTGCAGTGAGCCAAGGTCACCCCACTGCACTCCAGCCTGGGTGATATAGCAAGACTCCATCTCAAAAAAAATAGATAGATAGATAGATAGATAGATATAGATATAGATATTTACACACACACACATATGTTAGTAACCTTTAAATTGAGAATACACAGATATTTTTAAGAAAGAAAATCATCTTTTTAAGAAAGAAACAGCATAGTCACAATTTTTTAAGAAAAAATATATAAATCAAATTTTAGAAGTAACCTTTAAATCAAGAATACACAGAAATTTTTAAGAAAGAAATCATTGCCGGGCGCGGTGGCTCACGCCTGTAATCCCAGCACTTTGGGAGGCCGAGGCGGGTGGATCACGAGGTCAAGAGATCGAGATCATCCTGGTCAACATGGTGAAACCCCATCTCTACTAAAAATAGAAAAATTAGCTGGGCATGGTGGCACGTGCCTGTAGTCCCAGCTGCTCGGGAGGCTGAGGCAGGAGAATTGCTTGAACCCAGGAGGCGGAGGTTGCGGTGAGCCGAGGTCGTGCCATTGCACTCCAGCCTGGGTAACAAGAGCTAAACTCTGTCTCAAAAAAAAAAAAAGAAAAAAGAAATCATCTAGTGCCCCAATACTGAAAGAAATTTCCTTTGTCTATTTTTCCACTCAAATACAGCTTTTACACAGATTATAACAAATGCACAGGATTTATCTTTCTTCTTCCCAAATAATTTGTAAACTTTTTTTCATCATAAACAATCTCCAAAAATATCTTTTTTGATGACTGAAAGATGGGAAGGTAGGAGGAGAAAAAGAAAGGTTGTTCAAACCCTGTTCAGCCACCCCAAATGCTGTTTTTTTAAATGCTCTCATACCATATAAAAGCTTTTAGAGAAACATGGGACCAGGTATGGTACCTTTATATATATACAGATATTCCCCACATCATGCACACCCAGCAACAACATGAAGGGACACATTTCTGTGAGTGGTCTGCTGATTAAACAGAAGTAGAAAGGAGGTGAACTTATCAAACCATTGTTCTTTTCTAAGCTTGGGTTACTTCTACGAGTTCCTCTAACATAGGGGATGTATTTATGATTGTATGCCTCCAGAAGCATCTACCCTAAAGTATACGTAAATGGTAAAAGAAATACATATTATCAGTTTGGAAAAAAAGGTATCATCTTCAAGTCTCTCAAACCCTTTACAACTAGATGTGTGATCAGCTACAACAGCTATTCCACAATCTGAGAGCTCCTAACCTTTCTTAATCTTTTTGCATATCTACTAGAAGGAGGATTTTTCATTGGCACCTCTACTTTGAAGTTTGTTTCTGCACAATCTATTTCTGTTTTATACCATGAAATCCCAGGTATGATATTGAGTCTCTCCCTCAATTCAAAATGCAAATTGAAAAACAAAGAGAGAGAATTTGCTCATTAAATTTTTCATACTTCCAGCTGGGCATGGTGGCTCCCACCTGTCATCCCAGCACTTTGGGAGGCCGAGGTGGGTGGATCACCCGGACTCAGGAGTTCGAGACCAACCTGGCCAATATGGTAAAACCCCATTTCTACTAAAAATATAAAAATTAGCTGAGCATGGTGGCGAGTACCTGCTACTCGGGAGTACTGAGGCAAGAGAATCTCTTGAACCGGGGAGGCAGAGGTTGCAGTGAGCCAAGATCTCGCCACTGTATGCCAGAAGCAACAAGAGCAAAACTCCATCTCAATTAAAAAAAAAAATCATACTTCCAGTAGAATTTACTAAGGATTGAGAGAGGAGATGTGTCTCAGAAAGGATTTTTATACAGATTCAAATGGCAAAGTGGATATTGTCATACTTAAAATTCCTCTAAATATTGCATTTTAATTTTCCAGCAATTTTTTTGCTCCTTTGGCTTCAAGCCATTTCCTTTCATCCCCAACCTATTTCTTATTTTTTTCTTTCCAAATTACTAAGAGTTCCTAATGTTCCTCCCTCTTTGTGAAGCACTAATAATAAACCTAAGAAAGGGATAAGCAGAATAATGACGTGGTCAGTTTAACAAGATCTAAGCTTGTGGTTTACAGAACAAAGAATACCATAGGAAATTCCCTCTTCTTGCAGAGAACAACCACTTAAATACCACCAAGATAACATGAAAGAAAAAAATGCATGGTTCATCTTTGATGAGACTAGAAACAGCTGATATCCAAGCCCCCATATATTTGGAAGAGAGGCCAAAACCAGAGAAGAAAAAATCAAGTCAAAAGAAAACAGAGAGAGGATGTCTGTTGGTACAAATCTCAGAAATAATCAGCAATCTACATTTCTCCTAGGTAAAAGACGCTGTATTAGTCAAGGCTCTCCAGATAAAGAGAAAACCAATAGGTGATACACACACACACACACACACACACACACACACACACACACACGTATTTCTGATTATATATACACACACAAACACACATACATATATACACACACGCCGGGCGCAGTGGCTCACGCCTGTAATCCCAGCACTTTGGGAGGCCGAGGCGGGTGGATCACGAGGTCAAGAGATCGAGACCATCCTGGTCAACATGGTGAAACCCCGTCTCTACTAAAAATACAAAAATTAGCTGGGCATGGTGGCACGTGCCTGTAGTCCCAGCTACTCGGGAGGCTGAGGCAGGAGAAT
>PVKV010036009.1:0-16074 GCA_004027835.1 Alouatta palliata
GGGTGATGCCGGCTTCATAGAATGAATGAAGGAAGGTTCCTTCTTTCTCTGTCTTGTGGAATAGTGTCAAAAGGGTTGGTGCCAATTCTTCTTTGAATATCTGGTAGGATTCTGTGGTGAATCCGCCTGGTCCTGCACTTCTTTTTATTGTTGGTAATTTTAAAATTACCATTTCAGTCTTGTTACTTGTTATTAGTTTGTTTGGGGCATCTAATTCTTTCTCATTGAAGCTAAGAGGGCTATATTTTTCCAGGAATTCATCCATCTCTTCTAGGTTTCCTAGTTTATTTGTGTAAAGGTGTTCATAATAGCCTTGAGTGATCTTTTGTATTTCAGTGGTGTCAGTTGTGATATCTCCTGTTGTGTTTCTCAGTGAGGTTATTTGGATTTTCTCTCTTTTCTTGGTTAATCTTGCTAATGGTCTATCAGTTTTATTTATCTTTTCAAAGAACCCGCTTTTTGTTTCATTTATCTTTTGTATTTTTGTTTGTTTCAGTTACATTGTCTGGTATTGGTTATTTTCTTTCTTCTGCTGAGTTTGGGTTTGATTTATTTTTTTCTCTCGTTTTTTGAGACGTGACGTTAGATTGTCTGTGCTCTTTCAGACTTTATGATGTAGGTGTTTATGGCTATGAACTTTTAGTACCACCTTAATTTTATTGCAGGGGTTTTGATGGGTTGTGTAATTATTGTCATTGAGTTTGTTAAATTTTAAAATTTCTATCTTAATTTTCTTTTTGACCTTATGCTTATTTAGGGGCAGGTTATTTAATTTCCGTGTATTTGTGTGGTATTGAAGGTGCCTTTTGGAGTTTATTTCCAGTTTTATTCCACTGTTGGTATGAGAGAGTGCTTGATATATTTTCAGTTGTCTGAAACTTCCTGAGGGTCATTTTATGGCCTATCATATGGTCTGTATTGGAGAAAGTTCCATATATTGTTGAATAGAATCTGTGGTTGGTGGATGAAATGTTCTGTGTATATCCGTTAAGTCTGTTTATTCCAAAGTATACTTTAAATCCATTGTATCTTTCTTGGCTTTCTGTCTTGATGAGCTGTCTAGTGCTGTCAGTGGAGTACTGAAGTCCCCCACTATTATGGTGTTGCTGTTTACCTCATTCTTAGGTCTATTAGTAATTGTTTTATAAATTTGGGAACTCCAGTGTTAGCTGCATATATGTTTAGGATTGTGATATTTTCCTGTTGGACAAAGCCTTTTACCATTATATAATATCTCTCTTTGTCTCTTTTAACTGCTGTTGCTTTAGAGTTTGTTTTGTCTGATCTGAGAATAACTACCCCTGCTCAGTTTTGGTGTCCTTTTGTATGAAATGCCTTTTTCCAGCCTTTAAGTTTCTGTGAGTCCTTATGTGTTAGGCGAGACTCCTGAAGGCAGCAGATAGTTGGTTGTTGAGTTCTTATTCATTTTGTGGTTTTATATCTTTTAAGTGGAGCATTTAGGCCATTCACATTCAATGTCAGTATTGAAATGTGACGTACCATTGCATTCATCATGCTCTTTGTTGCCTGCATTCTTTGTGTTGTTTTGTTTTGTTTTGTTTTTGCTTTTTAACTTGTATTTTTGTTTTATGGGTTTTGTGTGATTTATGCTTTAAAGAGATTCTGTTTGGATGTGATTCCAGGATTTTGTTTCAAGATTTAGAGCTCCTTTTAGCAGTTCTTGTAGTCGTGGTTTGGTAATGGTGAATTCTGTCAGTGTGTGTTTGTCTAAAAACGACTGTATCTTTCCTTCTTATATAATGCTTAGTTTCACTGGATATAAAATTCTTGACTGCTATTTTGTTTGAGGAGGCTAAAAATAGGGCACCAGTCCCTTCTAGCTTGTAGGGTTTATGCAGGTAAATCTGCTGTTAATCTGGTAAGTTTTCTTTTATAGGTTACCTGGTGCTTCTGTCTCACAGCTCTTAAGAGTCTTTCTTTCCTCTTAACTTTGTATAACTTGATGGCAGTATGCCTAGGCAAAGACCTTTTCATGATGAATTTCCCAGGCCTTCTTTGTGCTTCCTGTATTTGCATGTCGAGGTCTCTACCAAGGCCAGGAAAATTTTCCTCAATTATTTCCCTAAATATGTTTTCCAAACTTTTAGAATTGTCTTCTTCCTCACGAATACCAATTATTCTTAGATTTAGTCATTTAACATAATCCCAAAATTTGTGGAGGCTTTGTTCATAATTTCTTATTCTTTTTCCTTTGTCTTTGTTGGGTTGGGTTAATTCAAATTCCTTATCTTTGAGCTCTGAATTTCTTTATTCTATTTGTTCAATTCTATTGCTGAGACTTTCCAGAGCATTTCATGTTTCTGAAAGTATGTACGAAGTTTCCTGAATTTTGGATTTTTTTTTCTTTAAGCTATCTATTTCCTTTAATATTTCTCCATTCACTTCTAGTATCATATTTTGGATTCTTTTTTACAGGGCTTTGCCTTTCTCTGGTCCCTCCCTGGGTAGCTTAACTAACCTCCTGAATTCTTCTTCAGGTGAATCAGGGATGTCTTCTTGGTTTGAATCCATTGCTAATGAACTAGTGTGATTTTGTAGTGTGTTGACAAGCCTTGTTTTGTTATATCACCAGGGTTGGTTTTCTGGTTTCTTCTCATTGGGCTGGGCTGTGTCAGAGGTAAGGTCTCGGGCTGAAGGCTGTTCTGATTTTTTGTCCCATGGGGTATTCCTCTGGTGTAGTATTCTCCCCATTTTCCTGTAGATGTGGCTTCCTGTGAGCTGAACTGTAGTGACTGTTGTCTCTCTTCTGGGTCTAGCCACCCAGTGAGTCTACCTGGTTCTGCGCTGGTACTGGGGATTGTTTGCGCAGAGTCCTGTGATGTGAACCGTCTATGGGTCTCTTAGCACTGGATACCAGTGCCTGTTCTGGCAGAGGTGGTGTAGGGTGCAGTGGACCCATGAGGGTTCTTAACTTTGTTGATTTAGAGATCTATTTTTGTGCTGTTTGGCCTCCTGCCAGGAGATGGCACATTCCAGAAAGCATCAGCTGTAATAGTGTGGAGAGAAACAATTGGTGAGTAGGGCCTTAGAACTCCTAAGATTATATGTCTTTTGTCTTTCTCTACCAGGGTGGCTAGGGAAGGACCATCGGTGGGGGAAGGGATAGGTGTGTGTGAGCTCTGACTCTCCTTGGGCAGGTCTTGCTGTGGCTGCTGTGGTGGGTGGGGATGAGACTCCCAGGTCACAGTTGTTGTTTATCTAGGATGATTATGGCCGTCTCAGCTGGACCATGCAGGTTGTCAGGGAAGTGGGGAAAAGCTGGCAGTCACCGGCTTCACCCAGCTCCCAGGAAACCTGAAGGGCCAGTCTCAATCCCACCATGTCCCCTGTAACATCCCCCAGTCTGTTTCAAGGTGAATGATGAGTTGGACTTGAAAACTTGCTCTAGGTTTTCCTTCTTTCAGCTTTAGCTTCTCCAGTGGAGCTGTGTGTTCCACTTCCACAGCTGGGTCACTCATAGTATTTAGGGTGTTTCTGGGGTCCTGCAGAAGGAGTCTGTTTTCTTCAGAGGGTGTTTGGGTCTTCTCAGGATTGCTGGTTTGTTCTTGGAGTTGCTCTGGAGCTGTAATTCCCAGTGGAAGCCTCCACATGCTGCTCTGACTGGAGCTGCCACCTAGTCCTGCCTCTCCTCTGCCTTGATCCATAAGCAGAATCCTAATTATGGAATTTGTGATTAAGTTATTTAAGACAACTGTGTTCACATCTTATTTTGTCACTAAAACTGTATTGGAAATACATTCCCTACCACTCATGCTAAGAGTGGTTTTAGTGATGCTATTGCATAACAGTTTCTTCAGAAATAATTCAGAATTCTTGGACAGTTTCTGTTTGTGTCATTCTTTGGTTTATTTGGATAGATTCCATTTTCCCATGAATTATATTTGATCTTGTATAGACATGTAACCAAATAAAAGGAATTTTCCATTCATTCTACTAGTTATTTAATCTCTTAAATGATTATATAAAGTAGATAAATTTCTTCAGAGCATAAGAAATACTACATATAAAAATGCCTTTAAGAACTTGAAAGAAATGTTTTCAATATGAGTTTTGGTTGTCTTCTTAAGGTTGGTTTGTGTGTTTTTACTAAGCTCATTGGTAATTTTGGTCTAAGACCCAGCACGACTGAGTTTAGTTGAATTGGACAGGGTTTGAGCTACTGAGTCTGAAGGTTAAAACCAAAAATACATGTTCAATTCCATCTCAGAGGTTATATTTACCACAAAGTTGTATGTTTTTCATGGCATATAAATATGCTTGTCCCAAGTGTGGGTATTCTTTCTACCAAAAGTACTACATTAAAAAGAATAAATTCTATATCAGATGCCAAACATGCCTCCCTGTGAATTTTAGATCATTCATTTCCCACAAGGGAGGTGACGATGGAGGCCAGCTTTATTGTTTTTAGTTTCATGGGATTTTCTTCCAGGAATTGGAATATAAAAAGTATGACCATGATGCAGACTTAAATGACTGTAAGTCCCAGGCTTGCTTTGAGGAGTTACCACTGATATGCATATGCACACACCCATGCACAACAATAACTCAAGAGGCCGAATGCGAGCGCCACTAGGTTCATATATGACCATGATTGGAGGCACTGCACAGGTGGGAGAACTGGGGATATTGTTCGGATATTTTGTCTGTTCCTACTCTCATGATGACATGTGATTCGCCCAGTGTTGGTGGTGGGGTCTGGTGGGAGGAATTTGTGTTATGGGAGCAGATCTCTCATGAATGGCTTGATGCCTTCCCCATGGAAATGAGTGATTTATTGCTCTCTTAGTTTAGCTGGTTAAGAGTCTGGGGCTTCCCTCTTCTCTTGCAATATGAAGTATGTGCTTCCCTTTTGCCTTCCACCATGAGTAAAAGCTCCCAGAGGTCTGACCACTAGTTGAGCAGGTGGTGGTCCCATGCTTGTATTGCCTGCAGAACTGTGAGCCAAATAAACCTCTTTTCCTAATAAGTTACCCAGTCTCAGATGCTCCTTTACAGCAGTACAAAATGGACTAACACAACTGGGAAGTCCCATCCTCAGGAAGAGCTGTCCCTAATCTTTTTGGCACCAGAGACTGGTTTTCACCTTGGGCAGCTTTATCCCAAAACCAGTTGGGATGGTTTTGGGATGAAACTGTTCTACCTCACATCATCAGGCATTAGTTAGATTCTCATGAGGAGTGCACAGGCTAGATCCCTCACATGTGCAGTTTACAATGGAGTTTATGCTCCTGTGAGAATCTAATGCTGGCTGATGTAACAGGAGGCGGGTCTCAGGTGGTAATGCTCACTTGCCTGCCACTTACCTCCTGCTGTACAGCCCAGTTCCTAGCAGGCCACAGACCAGTCTTAGTCCACGGCCTGGGGGTTAGGGACCCCTGCTCAGGAAGGTAAGAGCCAAGGGCAATAGCAGTGTGTCACTGAAGAATCCTACCAGGTACGTTAGGAGATGGCTTAACACCTTTGGAATCCAGGGTCCCCTGGTAGAAAGACATTCCACCGAACATGCAGGCCATGGTTTCTGTGCATGAAAGGGGTTTATTTTACTTAGCCCAGGGGTTGTGGTCATATGCTTATGAACCCCAAATATGTCTGGGATAAGACATGGAAGGGGAGCGAAGATTGTTGGGCATGGAGAATCATCTCTGAGATGCTGCAGAGGAGGCAAGAGAGTCACCCCTGTGTCAAATGTAATAATTACAAGAAAGGATTGAATTTTGATCTTTTTCATGGACTAGTAACCTACATGACACATACTAAGAGCTCAAAATATTTGAGTAAATAGATTAGTGAATAATGTATTAACGCATAGTGTAAGAGATGAGAGGAGACTACTAACGTTAATGATAATTTCAGGTGTTAAAAAGCAAATACGTACATATTTTATTCTGAGGGTCTAAAAATACATTATGTCCAGCTAATAATGTGAAAAATCTTCCAAGTGTACCTAATTTATATGGAGCACAATAGTGACTTTTTTCAAAATTGAGGCATTAAATGTGTTCCAGGAATACAGACTTTGTCTTAATATTTTACCAACAAAATAATTGTTTGAGCTACCTAATAAAAGAATATGATGCCTTTTTTGGATGTTTACATAATCGAAAGTAGTCTAGCTTTAAGACTGGTCAAAATTTTCCATGAATATTTTAGAAGACTCCTACAATGAGTGGAAAATTTTAACCTCTAAGGTCCTTTTGTAATTCTAAAATTCTGTGATATTGCTTTGGGATTTAAATATTGAGTGAAAATCTGTTCGCATGCAGAGAGAGTTCGACGCTGTCCAGAGGCACATCCAGGCACAGCACATCCGATTTGGGTGGATTAAAGTTCCGTTGAATCAACCTGAAGGAAGAAACACTGGTAAGGGTTGAAGTTTTCTTAAAAGAATTCAGTTTATATTTATTTAGTTCAAGCACTGTAAAGTTTAAGTTGTAAAAACTGAGTCAATTTCTGTTAATTTAATGTCATAACTTTTACTAAGCATTCTAAATTTTCTGCCTTTTTAAAAGACAACTTGAGCTGTTTCCATGTCAGAAAATAGTTGAAGCAAAAAGATTAAGCTCTGAGAGTTCATATAGAAACATTCATGCACTTGTCGTCTAGCTGGCACTCAGGAGATGTTAGCTGTATTGTGCTGAGGCACAAATGTGTATTTGACAGGAGTTTGTTTTCCTCCAATAACAGCAGGAGTATTTGTTTTGTTCATTTCTGTACCCTGGGCACCTGGTGCTCAGCAAATGTTAAATGGAAAATCAGCAATTGTGCTGTGGTAAAATAATAATAATATAGTCACATACTATTCTAATCATATTCTACTTTTCCCCACCAAATTTCCCAAAATAATCATGCATTTCAGTAATAGCTCATTTTGCTTTAGCAAATATGTTCATATTCATGATAGTATCTGGTCACACCTATATAGGTAGATAAATACTATCATTCTCATCAATGGGGAAAGAACAGAGGTTCAGAGAGATTAAATAATCACGTTAGTGACTAGGATACACATCCCTGCTGCGAGATTCTGTGTTCAGAATATTTTCTAATAAACATGAGGGTTTATGCCAGCTTCAGAAATACAGATAAGAAAAGGGAAAGCCTGAACAATTTCTTCTGCATTTGATGACTTTTTCCTTCTTTTGCTTTGACTTTGCGTCTTCTATAAACCCGCAGTCTAATCTCTGTTTCTTCAGTATCTGCTTGCAATCACTGTTACATTTTTATGTTATTTGTGGATAAAAATGGTAAGAACTATTTCTTTCACTCCAGTAAGACTATGCAACTTTCTAAATGTAAGATTTTTCCAAAGATACTTGTTCTTGATGGATCTAGGGCACTGGAGGAGCCTCAAGAAAGCGATTGTCCTATAGTAGTAACATGTTCCGGCCACCCGCAACACGTGGCTGTCCACACGGTTTTTGAAATTTCCTTTAAGTAGCTTACTTCAGTGGTTAGTTGTGCGGTGCAAATTCTTCCCCACATATAAACAAATTTTCTCTGGGTCTGTGTGAAGCCTGTTATATCATATGTTTCTGTCCTGTATGGAAATGAAGGACATCTGCTTCTTTGCTTCTTGAGAAGTACTTAGAACATTAAAAGATTACATTCTCCTCACTCTATCTCTCCAACCTCTTCCCAAGAATCGCAATTAAACTTGAAAAGAATAATAATTATCTAGGCCACTTAAGTTACAGACGTTAGAAAGATTCACTTCTTTTCTTGCTTTTGTAGTAGTTGTTTTGAGTAGTTTTGTTTTTTTAGGTAGAAATTTTTTAGGTCTAAAATAGCACATAAATGACCATTTATTAACTTCGTATTCAACCAGGTGATTTGGAACAAAGAGAATAATGGACACCATTCTTACTCTAGAATAGTTCATGACCTAATTGGCAGGGCATAATAAATAAGTCTGGTACAGTGAGAGAGTCATTGCATGGTAACACATATTTGTGTGAGAACATGGCAGGCCCTGGACTGTTTCTTGATATTATCAAACTGAGACCTCTCTAAATTCTGTAAGAATATTGTTATCTAGGGAACACTGTGTAGAAAAGGTGTATCTAGGGAGGGATTTTAATGGAGACATATGATTCAGGGATGAGAGGATTTTTCCATGAACATCAAATGGTATCACCAAAGGCAAAGATGTATGAATGAGCAAGCTGTATTGAGAGTACGGGGAAGTGGGCCAGATAAGCTGGAGCAGAAGGTCCAATTTGAGAACAAAATTAACAAGCTAGCTTTTGTTAGATTATAGGGGGCCTTTGACATTCCTTTGTTCCTTTGGTACTGTCCTATTGCTAAATGCACAATAATTGTCAGATCTAAATACTCAGTGTAACTCACTTTTTTGTACCTTACTTTTCAGATATTTGTCGATCAATAACATGTCTGAATTATGGATTATTCTCATCAATCAGTGTTTGGTTTCTTTCTCTTGTACAAAAAATTATTTTATCTTTGAAAACAAGTCTTTTTTTTCCTGCATTGATTCCTTTATTTTATTTATTTTATCGTACTTTAAGTTCTGGGGTACATGTACAGATCTTGCAGGATTGTTGCAAAGGTACACACGTGCCATGGTGGTTTGCTGCTTCCATCCCCCAGTCACCCACATCAGGCGTTTTTCCCAGTGTTATCCCTACCCAGCCTCCCCACTCTGTGCTGTCCCTCCCCAGCTCTGTACCCCCCAACAGAACCCAGTGTGTGATGTTCCCCTCCTGTGCCCATGTGATCTCATTGTTCATCACTCACCTAAGAGTGAGGACATGTGTTGTTTGGTTTTCTGTTCTTGTGTCAGTTTGCTGAGAATGATGGTTTCCACGTTGATCCATGTGCCTGCAGAGGATATGAACTCATCATTTTTCGTGGCTGCATAGTATTCCATGGTGTATATGTGCCACATTTTCTTTATCCAGTCATCATTAATGGGCATTTGAGTTGGCTCATGGTCTTTGCTATTGTAAACAGTGCTGCAGTGAACATATGTGTGCATGTGTATTTATAATAGAATGATTTATAATCCTTTGGGTATATACTCAGTAATGGGATTTTTGGGTGAAAATGAATTTCTGTTTCTAGATCCTTGAGGAATTGCCATACTGTTTTCCACAATGGGTGAACTAATTTAGACTCCCACTGACAGTGTAAAAGTGTTCCTTTTTCTCCATATCCTCTCCAGCATCTATTGTCTCCAGATTTTTTAATGATCACCATTCTAACTGGTGTGAGATGGTATCTCAATATGGTTCTGATTTGCATTTCTCTAATGACCAGAGGTGATGAGTATTTTTTCATATATTTGCTAGTCTCATATATGTCTTCTTTTGAAAAATGTTTGTTCATATCCTTTGCCCACTTTTGAATGGGTTTGTTTGTTTGTTTCTTGTAAATCTGTTTTAGTTCTTTGTAGATTCTGGATATTAGTCCTTTGTCAGATGGGTAAATGGCAAAATTTTTTTCCCATTCTGTTGGTTGCCAGTTCACCCTGATGATTGTTTCTTTTGTGTGTAGAAACTTTAATTAGATCCCATTTGTCTATTTTGGCTTTTGCTGCCAGGGCTTTTGGTGTTTTAGTCATGAAGTCCTTGCCTATGCCTATGTCCTGAATGGTTTTGCCTAGGTTTTTTTTCTAGGGTTTTTATGGTGTTACGTCTTATGTTTAAATCTTTAATCCACCTGGAGTTAATTTTTGTATAATGTGTAAGGAAGGGGTCCAGTTTCAGCTTTCTGCACATGGCTAGCCAGTTTTCCCAACACCATTTATTAAACATGGAATCCTTTCCCCATTGTTTGCTTTTGTCAAGTTTGTCAAAGATCAGATGGTTGTAGCTGTGTGGCATTTCTTCTGAGGTCTCGGTTCTGTTCCATTGGTTTATATCTCTTTTTTGGTACCAGTACCATGCTGTTTTGATTACTGTAGTTTTGAGAATGGTTTGAAGTCAGGTAGTGTCATGCTTCCAGCTTTATTTATTTTGCTTAGGATTGTCATTATTTTGTGGGCTATTTTTTGGTTCCTTATGAAGTTTAAAGTGCTTTTTTCCAGTTCTGTGAAGAAGGTCAGTGGGAACTTGATGGGGATAGCAATGAATCTATAAATTACTTTGGGAAGTAGGGCCATTTTCATGATACTGATTTTTCCTGACCATGAGCATGGAATGTTTTTCCATCTGTTTGTGTCCTCTCTCATTTCCTTGAGCAGTGGTTTGTAATTCTCCTTGAAGAGGTCCTTCACACCCTTTGTTAGTTGTATCCCTAGGCATTTTATTTTCTTTGTAGCAATTGTGAATGGCATTTCACTCATGATTTGGCTGTTTTTTACCAGTGCATAGGAATGCTTGTGATTTTTGCACACTAATTTTGTATTGTGAGACTTTGTTGAAGTTGCTTATCAGCTTAAGGAGATTTTGGGCTGAGATGATGGGATCTTCTAAATATACAATCATGTCATCTGCAAATAGAGACAATTTGACTTCTTTTTTCTTCGAATTGAATACACTGTCTTTTTCTTGCCTGACTTCTCTGGCTAGAACTTCCAATACTATGTTGCATAGAAATGGTGAGAGAGGGCACCTTTGTCTAGTGCCAGTTTTCAAAGGGAATGCTTCCAGTTTTTGCCTGTTAAGTAAGATGTTTGCTGTGGGTTTGTTGTAAATAGCTTTCATTATTTTGAGATATGTTCCATCAATACCTAGTTTATTGAGAGTTTTTAGCTTACAGTGCTGTAGAATTTTGTCGAAGGCCTTCTCTGCATCCTTTGAGACGATTATGTGGTTTTCTTCTTTGTTTGTTTATGTGATGGATTACGTTCAAAGATATGTGTATGCTGAACCAGCCTTGCATCCCAGGGATGAAGCCGACTTGATTGTGATGGATAAGCTTTTTCATGTGCTGTGGGATTCAGTTTGCCAGTATGTTATTCAAGATTTTTTCATCAATGTTCATCATGGATATTGGCCTGAAGTTTTTTCTTTTAGTTGTGTGTCTACCAGGTTTTATATCGGGGTGATAATGGTCTCATAAAATAGGTTAGCAAGTATTCCTTCTTTTTGTATTGTTTGGAAGAGTTTTAGAAGGAGAGGTACAAGCTCCTCTTTGTACATCTGGTAGAATTCTGCTGTGAACCCATCTGGGCCTGGACTTTTTTTGGTTGGTAGGCTACTAATTGCTGCCTCAACTTCAGACCTTGTTGTTGGTCTATTCAGGGATTCAACTCCTTCTTGATTTAGTCTTGGGAGGGTGTAAGTGTCCAGGAGTTTATCCATTTCTTCCAGATTTACTGATTTATATGCATAAAGTTTTTTGTAGTAATCTCTGATGGTAGTTTGTATTTCTGTGGAATTGGTGGTGATATCCTTTTTATCATTTTTTATTGCATCCATTTGATTCTTCTCTCTTTTCTTTTTTATTAGTATGGCTAGTGTTCTGTCTCTTTTGTTGATTTTTTTCAAAAAACCAGCAGCTTCATTTACTGATTTTTTGAAGGGTTTTTTTTTTGTCTCTATCTCCTTCAGTTGTGCTCTGATCTTAGTTATTTCTCATCTTCTGCTAGCTTTGGAGTTTTTTTTATCTCGCTTCTCTAGCTCTTTCAATTTTGATGATAGGGTGTCAATTTTAGATGTTTCCTCACTTCTAATGTGGGCATTCGTTGCTATAGTTTTCCCTCTAGTCACTGCTTTAAATGTGTCCCAGAGATTTTGGTATGCTGTGTCTTCATTCTCATTGGTTTTGAAGAACATCTTTATTTCTTCCTTCATTTCATTGTTTATCCTGTTGCTGTTCTGGAGCAAGTTGTTCAGTTTCCATGTAGTTGTGTGGTTTTGACTTTCTCAGTCCTGAGTTCTAATTTGATTTCACTGTGTTCTGAGAGATTGTTATGATTTCTGTTCTTTTGCATTTGCTGAGGAGTGACTTACTTCCAATTATGTGGTCAATTTTAGACTAGGTTACCATGCAGTGTTGAGAAGAATATATATTTTGTGGATTTGGGGTGGAGATTTCTGTAGATGTCTGTTAGGTCCGCTTGGTCCAGATGTGCATTCAAGTCCTGGATATCCTTGTTGATTTTCTGTTTTGTTGATCTGTCAAATATTGACAGTGGAGTGTTAAAATCTCCCGCTATTATTGTGTGGGAGTCTAAGTCTCTTTGTAGGTTGTTAAGAACTTGCTTTGTGTATCTGGGTGCTTCTGTATTGGGTGGATACACATTTAGGATAGTTAGCTCTTCTTATTGGATTGATCCTTTTACTATTATGTAAAAGACCTTGTCTCTCTTGATCTTTGTTGGTTGAAAGTCCATTTTATCAGACCAGGATTGCAACCCCTGCTTCTTTTTGCTCTCCATTTGCCTGATAATCTTCTTACATCCCTTTATTTTGAGTCTATGTGTGTCTTTTGCACACATAGAGATGGGTCTCCTGAATACAGCACAACAAAGGATCTTGACTTTTATCCAGTTTGCCAGTCTGTGTCTTTTGATTGGTGCATTTAGGCCATTTACATTTAACATTAATATTGATATGTGTGAATTTGATCCTGTCATTTTGTCACTGGCTGGTTGTTTTGCCTGTTAGTTGATGCAGTTTCTTCATTACATCCTTGGTCTTTACCATTTGATACATTTTTTCAGTGGCTGGTACTATTTGTTCCTTTCCATGTTTAGTGCTTCTTTCAGGAGCTCTTGTAAGGCAGGTCTGGTGGTGATAAAATCTCTCAGCAGTTGCTTGTCTGTAAAGGATTTT
This sequence comes from Alouatta palliata, assembly GCA_004027835.1. Classification (NCBI taxonomy): domain Eukaryota; kingdom Metazoa; phylum Chordata; class Mammalia; order Primates; family Atelidae; genus Alouatta; species Alouatta palliata. The sequence goes on from PVKV010036009.1 coordinate 12,762, forward strand.
ATTTCTCCTTCATTTATGAAGCTTAGCTTGACTGGATATGACATTCTAGGTTGAAAGTTCTGGGTTAACTGACCTTTCTCTCTAGCTGCCCTTAACGTTTTTTCCTTCATTTCAATCCTGGTGAATCTGATGATTTTGTGCCTTGGGTTCCTCTTTGTGAGAAATATCTTTGTGGTGGTCTTTGTATTTCCTGAATTTGAATGTTGGCCTGCCTTACTAGGTTGGGGAAGTTCTCCTGGGTAATATTCTGATGTGTGTTTTCCAGCTTGGATTCATTCTCCCTGTCACATTCAGGTACACAGATCAAGCATAGATTTGGTTTTTTCACATAATCCCATATGTCTTGGAGGCTTTATTCATTTCTTTTCACTCTTTTTTTCTCTAATGTTGCGTTCTCATTTTATTTCATTGAGTTAATCTTCAATCTCTGATACTCTTTCTTCCACTTGATTGATTCAGCTATTGAAACTTGTGTATGCTTCGGGAAGTTCTCATGCTGTGTGTTTCAGCTCCATTAAGTCGTTCGTGTTCTTCTCTAAGCTGGTTATTCTAGTTAGCATTTCGTCTAAGCTTTTTTCAAGGTTTTTAGTTTCTTTGCATTGGGTTAGAACATGTTTCTTTAGCTCAGAGAAGTTTCCTATTACCCACCTTCTGAAGTCTGCTTCTGTCAATTCATCAAACTCATTGTCCATCCTGTTTTGTTCCCTTGCAAGTGAGGAGTTGTTATCCCTTGCAAGAGGAGAGCTGTTCTGGTCTTTGATGATTTCATCCTTTTTGCACTGGTTTCTTCTCGTCCTCATGGATTTAACTACCTTTGATCTTTGAAGTTGGTGATTTTGGATGGGGTCTCTGAGTGGACATCCTTGCTGTTGATGTTGAAGCTATTTATTTTTTGAAAAATTTTTCTTTCTAACAGTCAGTCCTCTGCTATAGGACTGCTTGGAGGTCCACTCCAGCCCTTGCTTTTCTAGGAATCACCCACGAGGGCTGCAGAACAGTAAAGATTGTTGCCTGATATTTCCTTTGATAGCTTCGTCCCAGAAGGGTACTCATCAGGTATCAGCCAGAGCTCTCCTGTATGTGGTATCTTTTTGGTTATACAGGGGTCAGGGAGTCACTTGAGGAGGCAGTCTGTCCCTTGTCTGCCTGCAGAGGCACTGCTGGGCTGACACAGGCTCAGTCCAGCTGCTGTGTGAACACCCTCTGGCTTCTGTTTGCACAGATAAGATCAGCTATGGTGGACACCCTTCCCCCACTGAGTTTGATAGGTCCCAGGTTGAGCTTGAACTGATGTGCTGGCTGTGAAACTCTCAAGTGAGAGCGCTTTAGTTTGCTGGCAAATGTGGGACCTGCCAAGCCATATCACTTGTCTCCCTTCTTTCAGCTCCGCTTCTTTCTGGGATGTGGGAAGTTCCGTCCTGCAGGCGCTCTGGATGCTAGTCAAAATGTTCGCCCAGGTCTGTGCTAACAACCCATGGCATGGGCCAGAGCTGCAGCTCAGATCTCTGCTGGTAACTTGTGGCACTTTTCAGCCCAGTGGGAATCTCCTTGTCTGTGGGTTGTAAACGCAAAAGCGCAGTATCTGAACTGTAGTACCAGAGGGGAGGAGTTCCAGATCCTCTGGCCAGTTGCACTTCCTGGGTGAGGCAGCACCCCACCCTGCCTTGGTTTGCCCTCCTTGGGCTATACCCGCTGTCCAGTCAGTCTCATTGAAATGAACCTGGTACCTTGGTTGGAAATGCAGAGATCACTTGCCTTTTGCAATGCTGTCTCTGGGAACTGTGCTCTGGAGCTGTTCCTATTTGGCCATCTTGGAAGAAAGATCAAAAACACATCTTTCATACCTTAAGGGAACTCCATCCATAGATCGTTTATTCATTCATGGGACTAATGTTAACTGAGTGTCCATTATGGATAAAGCACCAGTCTAGTTGTTGATGATACAGCATTGGATATGTAAGCCATACTCTGAGGTAATCTATAATCGAAGGCATGGGTGTCCAATCTTTTGGCTTCCCTGGGCCACATTGGAAGAAGAATTGTCTTGAGCCACACATGGAGTATATGAATACAACCACCTCCCTTTCCCTGTCCCCCACTCCAAAAGAGTTTTATCATTAAATTTATCAACAGTAAGAATGAAGTAAAATGATCCAGGTGCCATCCTTAGGGACACCACTGTTCACTTAATACATTTAATACACGAACACTAACGGTAGGTGACGAGTCAAAAAACAAACCTTAAAAAAAAAATCATTGTTTTAAGAAAGTTTATAAATTTGAGTTGTGCTGTATTAATAGCTGTTCTGGGCCACATGCAGCCTCTGGCCCAAAGTTTGGACAAGCTTCATCTAATGGGTTAAGCTAGAATAAATACCTATGTTCTCAAAATTCTTTAGTTCTAAAGAACACTTAATATGTCATGCAGTGAATGTGAATAAAATAAGTTAAATCAGTAACAAACATGTTTTGGTTACCTATATACTAGAAACACTTCTGGATACAACAGGTCACCCAGAGGGTACTAGGGTCTTTAATGTCAAAGAAGATAATCTAGTGCAAGAGGCCACAAACAAAATGACTCAAATCCCAAGCCAGACCTACAAGAATATTACAAGACAGTGATGTGGATTATAGAAGAGTTAGAGCCCTTGATGGTAGAACTGAGAAGAGCCCAGGTGAACAGGGTAGGGAGCTTGGGTAGGATTTGAATAGTCACCAATACACAGAAGAAAAGACAGACACGAAATGTGGGCAAAGAGGTGTAGAAATTGTCTTACTTGCATCAGAGTCTTGCATAGGCTGCTAACAATTAACTTTGACTCTGTCAGCAGGAAAAAGTATCCAAGTTCTGATGATCGCAGAGAGTACAAGACTCTCCGTTCCTTATCCATATGCTTTTTGTCTTTGAGGACCTGGTTGAGTGGTTTGGACATCCATCTCCCTTTCCCTGGCCCCCACTCCAAAGGAGTTTTGTCACTAAATTAGCAACAGGAAGAAAGAAGGAAAATCATCCAGGTGCCACCCTCAGGGCCACTGCCATTCACTTAAGAAGCTGTTTTCCCTCAAAATGGGGATGTAGAAGCAGGCAAAGGTCAAGAATTACTGGAGATGAGCATGGCCTGGTCTCTGCAATCTCTTGCAGTGATTTCCAGTCTCTCCCACTCACTGCCACATCTAAGAAGAATTGGAAGATTGAGTTGCACTCTCCTCTTACTTCCCTCTCTCTGTGAGCCCGCAGCCAGCTCCCCAGTCCTCTATTCTTGCCCTCCTTGCTAGCTCCTCCCTTTGCCGTTTTATTCTGGCATAGACC
>PVKV010036010.1:0-16074 GCA_004027835.1 Alouatta palliata
ACCGCGCCCAGCCTGAGACTACACTTTGAATGCTTAAGAATAAAGACAATAGGCCGGGCATGGTGGCTCACGCCTGTAATCCCAGCACTTTGGAGGCCAAGGCGGGCAGATCACCTGAGGTCGGGAGTTCAAGACCAGCCTGACCAACATGGTGAAACCCCGTCTTTATAAAAAAAAAAAAAAAAAAAGAATAAAGACAATATAACATTGAGGTAATTCAACAGATGTTGCTATCAAGTAGAAGGGTGGGCTTAAGGCTGTGTTCTGAAGATCTACCTTCCACAAAACACCTGGAAAAGCTGACTAAAATATAACAAGCATCTTTTTTTTTTCCGAGATGGAGTCTTGCTCTGTCACCCAGGCCTGGAGTACAATGGCATGATCTCGGCTCCCTGCAGCCTCTTTCTCCCGGGTTCAAGGAATTCTCTACCTCAGCCTCTCAAGTGGCTAGGATTATAGGTGCCTGCCACCACACCCGGCTAATTGTATTTTCTATTTTTAGTAGAGATGGGGTTTGACCATCTTGGCCAGGCTAGTCGTGAACTCCTGACCTCGTGATCCACCCGCCTCAGCCTCCCAAAGTGCTGGGATTACAGGCGTGAGCCACCGTGCCCAGCCTCCTGTGTGTGTTTCCAGTATGAGTACAATAACGGATTCGGATATGGCCAACATTGGGGATGTTAGCGGAGAAGGCAGGTCTTAAGTCATCAGACCAGCTTCTTGAAAGAAACTGACCCCTGAGTTCCCAAATAGAGGCCAGCCTAATCTGAGTAGCAGTTTAATTTTTTTTTTTTTTTTTTTTTGAGACCGACTCGTTCTGTGGCCCAGGCTGGAGTGCAGTGGTACAATCTCAGCTCAGGCAGTTTAAATTTTTTGACCTGAGCATCAAAAACATCCCCTCAAGTATGTTTCTCTTTTTTTTTTTTTTTTTTTGAGACAGAGTCTCACTCCATCACCAGGCGCCAGGCTGGAGTGCAGTGGCGCGACTTCAGCTCACTGCAACCTCCGCCACCCGGGTTTAAGCAATTCTCCTGCCTCAGCCTCCCAAGTGCTGGGACTACAGGCGCAGGCCACCACGCCCAGCTAATTTTTTTGTATTTTTAGTAGAGACGGGGTTTCACCATGTTGACCAGGATGGTCTCGATCTCTTGACCTCGTGATCCGCCCGCCTCGGCCTCCCAAAGTGCTGGGATTACAGGTGTGAGCCACTGTGCCCGGCACATGTTTCTTTCTTCAGGTCTGGGACATAGGATTCCAGCTCCAGCGAGCAGAAGAGCACTTTAAGTGACATGAGTTTGTTTGTTTGTTTATTGTTTTGAGACGGAGTCTTGTTCTGTTGCCAGGCTGGAGCACAGTGGCGCAGTCTCAGCTCACTGCAACCTCTGCCTCCCGGGTTCAAGCGATTCTTCCACGTCAGCCTCCCGAGTAGCTGGGACTGCGGGCGCGTGCCAAATGCCTGGATAATTTTTGTATTTTTAGTAGAGACAGGGTTTCACCATGTTGGCCAGGATGGTCTTGATCTCTTGACCTTGTGATCCACTCGCCTCGGCCTCCCAAAGTGCTGGGATTACAGGCGTGAGCCACCGTGCCCGGGCTGTGACATGAGTTTTTAACAGACAGTACAGATAAGTACTAAAAGTGAGGGAAGAAGTGCTGCATTTAATGTAATTTACCTTAACATAGCCAGGGAATAGTATCACAGAGGTATTAGTTCCAGTAACACGTGCAGAGGGTGGAGAGTTGCCAGCTGGCAGGTCAGTGGTACGGATAATTCACCAAGAAACAGTCTCATTTGAAGGGGCTGGTGTCTCACTTGCAATACTGCAAGATCTTTTTTTTTTTTTTTTTTTTTTTTTACAGATGTGGTTTCACTATGTTGGCCAGTCTGGTCTTGAACTCCTGACCGCAGGTGATCCGCCCACCTCGGCCTCCCAAAGTGCTGGGATTACAGGCATGAGCCACCACGCCCAGCCCAAGATTTTTTTTTCTTTTGAGATGGGATCTTGCTCTGCTGACCAGGGTAGGGGTGCAGTGGCGCAGTCTGGGCTCCTGCAGCCTCGAACTCCCAGGCTCACGTGGTGTTCCTGCCGCCGTCTCCTGAGTGGCTGGAACTCCTCGAACTCCCAGGCTCATGTGGTGCTCCTGCTGCCGTCTCCTGAGTGGCTGGAACTGCAGGCGTGCAGCACGGTGCCTTACTAATTGTTTTTGTTTTTCAAGAGACATGGTCTTGCTGTTGTCTAGCCTGGCCAGGCTGGCGCATGCCAGAACCTTTTTTTTTTTTTTTTTTTTTTTTGAAACAGGGTCTTGCTCTGTTGCCCAGGCTAGAGTGCAGTGGCACAATCTTGGCTCACTGTAATCTCAGCCTCCCAGGCTCAAAGAGTCCTCCCACATTAGCCTCTCGAGTAGCTGGGACCACAGGCGCACACCACTATGCCCGGCTAATTTTTTTATTTTTTGTAGAAATGGGTTTTCACTGTGGTGCCCAGGCTGGTCTTGAACTCCTGAGTTCAAGTGATCTTCTCTCCTCGCCCTCCCAGAGTGCTGGGATTACAGGCGTGAGCCACAGGACCCTGCCCAGATGTGAGAAACTTTGAATTCTAAAATTGGTGGCAGGCCAAGCAGGGTGGCTCACTCCTGTAATCCAGCACTCTGGGAGGCCAAGGCAGGTGGATCACCTGAGGTCATGAGTTTGAGACCAGCGTGGCCAACAGGGCTCCCCATCTCTACTAGAGTACAATAATTAGCTGGGAGTGGTGGTACATGCCTGTAGCCCCAGCTACTCAGGAGCCTGAGGCAGGAGAATTGCTTGAACCCAGGAGGCGGAGGCTGCAGTGAGCCGAGATGGAGCCACTGCACTCGAGCGTGGGTGACAGTTGGGACTCCATCCCAAACAAACATAAACACAAGTACAAACAAAATTGCTAGGAATGAACAGAGCCCTGGTGATAACAGCCTGCAAGGACTGTGTCTATTTGTAAGAGTAGGCACACCATTCATCCCTTCCTCTCCTTCCTTTACACGTGTGCTCAGCCTTAATCTTCACAATTTAGGCAGATGTAGCTGCTTTTTTTTTTTTTTTTTTTTTTTGAGCCAGGACTTTTGTTGCCCAGGCTGGAGTGCAGCCTGAACCTCCCAGGTGGCTCAGGTGACCTCCCACCTCAGCCTCCCAAGTAACTGGGACCATAGGTGCACGTTAGCACACTTGGTTAATTTTTAATTTTTTTGTAAAGGCAAGGTCTCACTGTTTTGCCAGGGCTGCTCTCAAAATTCTGGGCTCTGGCCATTCCCCCACCTTAGCTTCCCAAAGTGCTGGGATTACAGGCATGAGCCACTGTGCCCGGCCAGCTGCTGCTTTTTCTCAGCCTCGTGTCTTACCTGTCTTGATATCCCCTTATCTCTGTCCCTTTTTTCTCAGCATCCTATGACCCATACTATGACTTTAGGCCTCTGTAATCTTTGTTTTTTGAGATGGAGCCTTCCTCTTTCACCAGGCTGGAGTGCAGTGGCATGATCTTGGCTCACTGCAACCTCTGTCTTCTGGATTCAGGCAATTCTTCTGCCTCAGCCCTCTGAGTAGCTGGGACTCCAGGTGCGTGCCACCACCTGGCTAATTTTTTGTACTTTAGTAGAGATGGGCTTTCACCATGGCCAGGATGGTGTCGATCTCCTGACCTCATGATCCGCCTGCCTCGGCCTCCCAAAGTGCTGGGATTACAGGCATGAGCCACCACGCCTGGCCAGGCCTCTGTAACCTTTAGAGAGTTATTTAGGAAACAACGGAGGGGCTAGTAGGCAAGCTGTCCATCTGTGAGTGAGGCCACACTGGTCCTGGAAGAGGCCCTGGGCCTGGACGTAGGTTGGCTTTGGCCTGCGGATGTTTTTAGAGAACCCAGTACAGCCCCAGGAGCATAATTTGAAAGTTTCTGATACTGTATAAAATGCATAAATGGTGCAGATGCTCATGCCTGTAATTAGCTGGGCATAGTGGCTTGTGCCTGTAGTCCCAGCTACTTGGGAGGCTAAGGTGGGAGGATCACTTGAGCCCAAGAGTTACAGGCTGCAGTGAGCCATAATGGTGTCACTACACTCCAGCCTGAGTGACAGAGTGAGACCCTGTCTCAAAAAAGCATAAATGGGGTTTGGAGCCAGGTAGTGCTTTGCTCAAATTCCCAGCCCCGTCACTAATTGGGCTACCTCGTATATATCATGTGATTGATTTCTCTAAACTGCTGTCTATTCATTTGTAAAATGAAAACAGTACCTGTATTGCAGGATTATTATGAGGTTTAAAAAATACTTTGTATTTTAACATAAACTATTATATTACAAAATATAAAATCCCCTTGGCCTGGCACAGTGGCTCTCGCCTGTAATCCCAACACTTTGGGAGGCTGAGGCAGGTGGATCACCTGAGGTCAGGAGTTCAAGACCAGCCTGGCCAACATGGTTAAACCCTGTATCTACTAGTAATACAAAAAAATAAGCCGGGCATGGTGGTGCATGCCTGTAATCCTGGCTACTCAGGAGGCTGAGGCAGGAGAATCGCATGAACCTGGGTGGTGGAGGTTGCAGTGAGCTGACATTGTGCCATTGCACTCCAGCCTGGGCAACAAGAGTGAAACTCTGTCTCAAAAAAAAGAATGCCCTCTACTATTCTATATAACAATTCAGTAAGTAGTAGTTGGTTTAATAAAACCAAATGAACAGAGTATGCTCAGAATTCAAATATTGTTACCTAAAGGATCATCATAAAACTCTTCAGTTGGTGGGCACAATGGTTCACACCTGCCTGTAATCCCAGCATGTAGGGAGGCTGAGGCGGGCAGATCACCTGAAGTTCACACCTGCCTGTCGTCCCAGCACGTAGGGAGGCCAAGGCGGGCAGATCACCTGAAGTCAGGAGTTCGAGACCAGCCTGACTAACATGGAGAAAACCCGTCTCTACTAAAAATACAAAATTAGCCAGGCATGGTGGTGTGCCCCTACTTGGGCGGCTACTCAGGAGGCTGAGGCAGGAGAATCGCTTGAACCCAGGAGGCAGAGATTGCAGTTAGCCGAGATCGTGCCATTGCCCTCCAGCCTGGGCAACAAGAACAAAATTTCATCTCAAAACAAACAAACAAAAAAGGCCGGGTGTGGTGGCTTACACCTGTAATCCTAGCAGTTTGGGAGGCCGAAGTGGGTGGATCACCTGAGGTCAGGAGTTCAAAATCAGCCTGGCCATCATGGTGAAACCTCATCTTTAAAAAAAAAAAAAAAAAATGTAGTCCAGTGACATCTGAGGCTTTATAGTATTTTGCCACAGGGTGAATCCATTCATCAGGCTGACCTCTTAAGTTTCGGCAGGATAGAAGTATATCATAGATTGTTAGAACTTCATATTTCATTTTGCAACAAGAGACATTTTATAAATATGTGCCGAAACATAGGGATTTTTTGTTTGTTTTGTTTTTTGAGGCAGGGTCTGGCTCTGTTGCCCAGGCTGGAGTGCAGTGGCGCAATCTCGGCTCACTGCAACCTCTGCCCCCTGGGCTCAAACGATTCTCCCACTTCAGCCCCCCAAGTAGCTGGGACTACAGGCAGCCACCACCACACCCAGCTAATTTTTGTATTTTTTTTTTTATTTATTTTTAAGCAAGCCATTCGTAAGGATAATTTTTGTATTTTTTGTAGAGACGGGTTTTACCATGTTGCTTGGGCTGGTCTCAAACTTCTGAGCTGAGGGAATCCATCCGCCTGTGTCAGGCTCAGCAAGTGCTGGGATTGCAGGCATGAGCCACTGCGCCCGACCATAGTTGTTTTTTGGTTCCCTCATCGGGTAATGCTCGGGTAGCAAGGGGCATTGAAGGAGCCTCAAGGTCTGTCCAAGGGTGGGATCGCTGGCAGGGCAGGCAGTCGCTTGTCAAGTAGAGCTGGCTGAATTAGGTCGGAGTCTGTCAGGAAGCTGATTGGATTTGGAGTTTTGGCCTCTACCTGCCCATATGGAAAAAGGCTTGCCTGGTCAGGAGTGATAGGAACACGGGATTTTCTAGGGCCACATAACCATATGCTTGCCATGATCACTGACCGCTGTGCCAGCAGCAACAGGCCAGGACGTGTGTGTGCTAGTGGGCGGCGGGATTGTGTTGCTACCACATGCCAAAGAGAGGGGAGGGCTGCTTCTCATGGGACAGGGCCTGCAGGCAGGCGGAACGCTGAGGGCAGTGAGTACAAAGAAAGGGAACAGTAGCGAGCTCACTGACACCAGGATTGCTCATGCTTAGACGCTTGAGATTTCCATTCATTATCACTCTTTTTTAATCAAAAAGTATCATTATCTGGGATCCTCGTTTACTTTCTGTATTCTCTGTGTTTTTCTGCACTGCTAAAAACACTTCTTCCTTCTGCCTGCATTAACCACAAGTAATCAGTCTGGTGGCTGGGGCTGGGGAGGCAGCAAATAGCCATTTCTGTGACATCCCTAGAGCGATCACGTGGGCAGGGTATGCCTAAGCAGAGAATGGAGTTTGTCCACTGCATTCCTAACCGGAAATAAAGTGCTGTCCTTGTTCTCCCCCTGCAGGTCGGTGAGCTGGTAAAGGTTACGAAGATTAATGTGAGTGGTCAGTGGGAAGGGGAGTGCAATGGCAAACGAGGTCACTTCCCTTTCACACATGTCCGTCTGCTGGATCAACAGAATCCCGATGAGGACTTCAGCTGAGTAGAGCTCAACAGTTCTGCTGACACATGGGAACAATCTTTTTTTTTTCTAACTGCCATCTATACAGTTTTCTTACAGATGTCAAAAGCAGTCTAGTTTATATAAGCATTCTGTTACCTGTGATCTCTTTTAGACTGAACGACTCCATTCCTAGTCTTACTTAGCACATTCAGGGTACGAACTGGAGGGCTGTGTGTCAGCTTCTGAATTGGCGATTTGAGGAGGTAGTGGCGGTGCCCGTGTGTATCAGGAGGGAGAGGTGTCTGGCCCCCTTTCTCTCAGGCAGTGCAAATCACCTGTGGAAAACCGATGGACAGGAAGGAGTGGTACACACTGCTCACCCTGATTGATTCAGTGGTTTTGTTTTCATTCTGGAACCATACTATCGAATGGCAACAGACTGTTCCCTCCCACCCCCATGAAGTAATCATGCACCGTGCGAATAGTATCGAGCAGGACTGCTTTCATTTGCGGAATGTGACCATCGTATGACTCATTCTGACACTGCAGACCCTAAGAATTCTAAGAACACTACTAGAAGCATTTGTCTTCCTTCTTAGTCAGTGCTTCATACTTTTTCTTGGGATTCTTTTAGCCCTTGTCATTCTTTTCCCCCAAACCTATAAGTAGGTTAATTCCTAAGATGAGTTTGTATTTTCATTCCAGGTGAGAAGCAGCATGTACCGAGCACTTTATTCAGTGCGTAGCTTTAAGCCAGTGTTGGATTCACTAAGCGGACAGCCAGTCTCCCAGCTCTCTGCCTTCCCCAAAAGGGTCGTGGTAGGTCACCCTTCTGCAGCAGCTCAACAGAGTCCTAACTAACGGGATCCAGCAGGGCCGTTTCTGCCAAGTGCCAGTATCCTATCAGGAGACTCTTGGAATTCTTAGGTTCTGCTCGGAGTGGAAGGACCAATCACCTCTAATATTCTGTGGAAGGTTTTGAGGCCAAATTCTGCCCTCTGTATTCTGTGCAACTTGTATAAAAGTCAAGTTAGTATTACATGAGTTTGGGGTAGGGTTAGTGCTTTGAAAAGTGTTTGAAGCAATGGTGAGTTACTTACGTATCCTCGTGTCTTACGGGCAGAGTGATGCTATTGAAGTACATTAAATTTTAAACCGCCTTCGTTTCTGGCTCTTTCTGTTCATGTTCAGGTTTCGTTTACAAACCCATTTAAGTATGGAATGATTTATATGGGGTCAGGTGCTCCAAAAAATAGACAGATGAGACCAGAAATGATCTACGCAGTTTAGACTATGGCATGAAACTTCCACGTTAGTTCTCAGTCCGTAAAGGCACTTACTGGTCTGTGGTATGGTATGGCAATAGAAACACCTTATCGTTTGCTTTGGACCTCATTTTGGAAGAATAATCTACCTTTCTAATTGTTCTGCATAGGTGAATATGATAAATTTGCATTCTTTGAATATTCACCAAATCATGGTATCCCAGTGACTGGCGCATTGCCTGACACACAGTCAGCGTGCACGTGTCTGTCTGAGTGAATGAGGAGACTGAGAAGCTGGTTACGTGGCACAGGATCCCCACATGGCCACAAGCAGACTGATGCGTTGACGCTAATTTAATGTATTTTTACCTCACACTAAGGTAATGCTTGATAAAGACATATTAGCACAGTGCTCTGCACACAGTGGGTGCTCAGTAATGTTGAGTGAACAAATCCCTGATACTAGATGTCATCCATCTGACTGCTTTGTTCACTTTCCAGTTAGAGCATAGATACTGGAAAATCCAGATACACCTTAAATCTTGTTTTCCTGAAAGTATGCCATCTAAAATATTTGTAGAAAAACCTTGTCACAACTGATTTGAATGTTCGTATTTTCTTTTCCTTCCACTGTGGTCTTGGCTTGTCATGTCTCTTTTCATCATACGTAATTTCAGCGGAGCATGCAGCGCTACTCACGTCCTGAGGCCCCTCAGTGGGCGTTGTCCAGAGCCACCGATGAACTGCTGGGTTCGATTGGGCTGCGTGTGGCAGTTCCTGCACCTCAAGAAATCAAAGGATGTCTTACACATGTCTTCCAAAAAAAAGCAAATGCTGAAATCCTATTGGCAAAGTAAACTGAAATTGGCTGCTATATTTTATATAATCATTTCTGCAAATCCCGTTTTTTGAATACTAATATTTGACATGGTTAATTCTTATTAATTTGTTGGAATTGTTTATTGTTAATAATGCAAATAGATAATTTTTAATTATCCACAAGTAACATTTCACTATTAATGGTTTGAAATAGGTGATAAGCAAACCAATTTGAAATAAAGTATAAACATGTGCCATTGTATTATAACACTATACACTTTCTTGACAGTTAAATTTTAAAGAAATGGTTTTTTTTGTAGCATGTATTGTATATGTTTATAGTATATGTAGTAAATAAAAATATGGCCAAATGTTTGGCTTGGTGATCTTTTGGAAAAAGTAATCTTTGAATGTTTTTCACAGAACAGCTAAATCCTGTCGTTGCCGTTTGTTGTTTTGAGACGGAGTTTCGCTTCTGCTGCCCAAGCGGAGTGCAGTGATGCGACCTCAGCCAACTGCAGCTTTAGCCTCCCGGGTTCAAGCAGGTCTCCTCCCTCAGCCTCCCAAGTGGCTGGGATTACAGGTACCCGCCACCACGCCCAGCTCATTTTTGTGTATTTTTAGTAGAAACGAGGGTTCACCGTGTTGGTCAGGCTGGTCTCAAACTCCTTACCTCTGTTGATCCACCTGCCTTGGGGCTACCGGCATGAGCCACTGCGCCGGCAAGAGCTAAATCTTTATGCTTAGGGAATAGGAGGCATGTGCCTTCGGCAGCCTACGGTCATATAATTAGATAAGCAATTATACGAGCTCTGTGGGTGCTTATTAAAGATGGGATTAATCAATGGTGATTTTGTGTATATATTTGTATATATATATGTGTATATGTGTGTGTGTATCTGTGTGTGTATGTATATATGTTTTGTTTTGTTTTGTTTTTTATTTTGTTTTTGAGATGGAGTTTTGCTCTTGTTACCCAGGCTGGAGTGCAGTGGCGCGATCTCGGCTCACTGCAACCTCCACCTCCCGGGTTCAAGTGATTCTCCTGCCTCAGCCTCCCAAGTAGCTGGGATTACAGGCATGTGCCACCACACCCAGCTAATTTTGTACTTTTGGTAGAGACAGGTTTCTCCATGTTGGTCAGACTGGTCTCAAACTGCTGACCTCAGGAGCTCCACCACCTCGGCCTCCCAGAGTTCTGGGATTACAGGTGTGAGCCACAGCACCCGGCCATTTTTTTTTTTTGTAAGGCAGAGTCTTGTTCTGTCACCAAGGCTGGAATGCAGTGGTGTGATCCTGGCTCACTGCAACCTCCGCCCCCTGGGTTCACACGTTTTTCCTGCCACTCCCTCCCAAGTAGCTGGGATTATGGGCACCCGCCACCACGCCCAGCTAATTTTTATATTTTTAGTAAAGATGGGGCTTCTCCCTGTTGGCCAGGCTGGTCTTGAGCTCCTGACCTCAGATGATCGGCCCGCCTCAGCCTTCCAAAGTGCTGGGATTACAGGTGTGAACCACTGCGCGCGGCCTCACTGGTGATTTTATTTTTTTTGAGATGGAGTTTTTTTTCTTGTTCCCTAGGCTAGAGTGCAATGGTGCTATCTTAGGTCACTGCAGCCTCTCCCTCCTGGGTTTAAGAGATTCTCCTGTCTCAGCCTCCTGAGAGCTGAGATTACTGAGATGGGCCACCAGGGCTAAGTTTTGTAGTTTTAGTAGAGATGGGGTTTCGCCATATTGACCAGGCTGGTCTCTAACTTCTGACCTCAGGTGATCCAGCCGCCTCAGCCTCCCAAAGTGCTGGATTTCAGGCGTGAGCCACTGCTCCCGGCCATTGGTGATATTTTTAAGAGTCTCCATGAGTCATAAAATTATGATTCCAAGGGAGAATAAGAATTATTATATAAAGGTCTGAAAGCAGGCCAGGCGAGGTGGCTCACGCCTGTAATCCTATCACTTGGGAGGCGGAGGCGGGCGAATCACTTGCAGTCAGGAGTTGGACACCAGCCTGGCCAACATGTTGAAATCTACTAAGATTTAGCTCTCGCCAGGCATGGCGGCTTACACCTGTAATCTCAGCACTTTGGGAGGCCGAGGCGGGTGCATCACCTGAGATTAGGAGTTCGAGACCAGCCCGGCTAGCATGGTGAAACCCCGTTTCTACAAAAAAATACAAAAAATTAGCTGGGCAGGGTGGCGCACGCCTGTAATCCCAGCTGCTTGGGACGCTGAGGCAGGAGAATTGCTTGAATCTGAGAGGCTGAGGTTGCAGTGAGCCGAGATCGCGCCACTGCACTGCGGCCCTGTCTGAAACAAACACCAAAGCCCACGTTGAGTGGTGTGGTCTGCAGTATTCATACCAACTGTCATATTTTGTGACCTTGACTTCCAGGTTAAATTCTGTTCCTCCTACGGGTATGAAAAGATGAGAGGGGGCAGTAGAGAAGAAAATGTGAAAATAACTTAAACCTGCTGAGTTTGACAGGGGAGGCCAAGAATTCCAAGTGCTGTTGCCACCCATGTCCTGAAGACATTGAAATGGGACAGAGGGTAGAGGGGAAAAAACAGCCATCTAGAAGTGAAGCTCAAAAACAGCAGGCCGGGCACAGTGGCTCACGCCTGTAATCCCAGCACTTTGGGAGACCGAGGTGGGCAGGTCACCTGAGGTCAGGAGGTTGAGACCAGCCTGAGCAACATGGTGAAACCCTGTCTCTACTACAGATACAGAACTAGCAGTCATAGTGATGTAGGCCTGTAATCCCAGCCACTCGGGAGGCTGAGGCAGAATTGCTTGAACCCGGGAAGTGGAGGTTGCAGTGAGCCGAGATTGCGCGACTGCACTCCAGCCTGGGCGACAGTGTGAGACTCCATCAAAAAACAAGGTAGAGGCCGGGCACGGTGGCTCACGCCTGTAATCCCAGCACTTTGGGAGGCCGAGGCGGGCGGATCACGAGGTCAAGAGATCGAGACCATCCTGGTCAACATGGTGAAACCCCGTCTCTACTAAAAATACAAAAAAAATTAGCTGGGCATGGTGGCGCGCGCCTGTAGTCCCAGCTACTCGGGAGGCTGAGGCAGGAGAATTGCTTGAACCCAAGCGGCGGAGGTTGCAGTGAGCTGAGGTCGCGCCACTGCACTCCAGCCTGGCGCCTGGTGACAGAGTGAGACTCTGTCTCAAAAAAAAAAAAGAATTGGCCTGAGTCTGGGACCTCATCCTTTTAGGAGCCTTGTAATATACAAAGAAAAAAGGAGAAAGTTTTTTTGAGATAGAGTCTCACTGTGTCACCCAGGCTGGAGTGCAATGGCACCATCTCAGTTCACTGCAACCTCCACCTCCCAGGCTCAAGCTAGATACCATCCTCAAAAAATGTAAGAGGAAGTGTTTGTTTAAATGATTTGGTCCTGTCTTTTCTCCCATTAGAATCAATGCCACTTCTACTCTGGGATTTTCTTTTGAAGAAAACTCTGCCCCGGTTTCCCATTTCCCTTGGGCATGTCGTGGGATCAGGTTTGCAGCTGAACCAGCTAGCTGCTGCTTGTCCTTCAGCAAGCTGTGCCATGTGATCAAGGGCAGTCGTTTTTTTTTGTTGTCATGGTGACCGACATTTACATAAGCAGGAACTGGGAAGGCTGCAGTTTGGAATGACTTGTGGCAAATTTCATCTTGGAAAGATAAAACACCAACTTAATGGGCTGGCAACTAGAATTTGGAACAGCAGGATGAAACTTTTATGTTTTTTTCTGTTGAGATCAATTCAATAGGTGCCACTTTCGGCTGTTTAAAAAACTTTATGATACTTAGGCCAGCCATGGTGGCTCACGCCTGAAATCCCAGCACTCGGGGAGGCCGAGGCGGGTGGATCGCCGCAGGTTGGGAGACCAGCCTGGCCAGCATGGTGAAACCCTGTCTCCAGTAAAAATAAAAAATTATGCCAGGTACAGTGTTTTGTGCCTGTAATCCCATCACACGGGGAGGCCGAGGCGGGTGAATTGCCTGAGGTTGGGAATTTGAGACCAGCCTGGCCAGCATGGTGAAACCCCGTATACAAATATTTGCTGGGGGAGGTGGCAGGCACCTGTAATCCCAGCTTCTCGGGAAGCTGAAGCAGGAGAATCACTTGAACCCCGGGGACAAAGGTTGCAGTCAGCCAAGATGGTGCCATCGTACTCCAGCCTAGGGAACACAGCGAAACTCCATGCCCCCCAAAACAAATACAAAATTAGCCAGGCGTGGTGGCACCTGTAATCTCAGCTTCTCTGTAGCCTGAGGCGGGAGAATCGCTTGAACCTGGGAGGCGGAGGTTTCGGTAAGCCAAGACCACACCACTGCACTCCAGCCTGGGCAACAGAGCCAGACTGTCTCAAAAAACAAACAAGCAAAAAAACTATGATACTTAGAAAAAAGGAATGGAAAGGCCGGGCGCGGTGGCTCATGCCTGTAATCCCAGCACTTTGGGAGGCCGAGGCGGGTGGATCACGAGGTCAAGAGATCGAGACCATTCTGGTCAACATGGTGAAACCCCGTCTCTACTAAAAATACAAAAATTAGCTGGGCATGGTGGCACGTGCCTGTAGTCCCAGCTACTCGGGAGGCTGAGGCAGGAGAATTGCTGGAACCCAGGAGGCAGAGGTTGCAGTGGGCTGAGATCGCGCCATTGCACTCCAGCCTGGGTAACAAGAGCGAAACTCCGTCTAAAAAAAAAAAGAAAAAAGGAATGAATGTGACAGGTTTTTGTTTGTTTTGGGAGACAAAACTCACTCTGTTGCCCAGGCTGGAGTGCAGCAGTGCGATCAGGACTCACGCAGCCTCGGCCTCCGGGGCTCAAGCAGTCTGCCCGCCTGTGCCTCCAGAGGAGCTGGGATTACACGCCACCACACCTGGCTTGCTTTTTCTTTATTTTTTGTAGAGATGGGGTCTTGCTATGGCTGGTCTTAAACTTCTAGGCTCAAGTCATACTCCTGCCTTGGCCTCCCAAAATGCTGGGATTATAGGTGCGAGCTGCCATACTCAGCTGAATGTAATTTTTCTCTTTGAGACACTTCTCTCTTGCCCAAGCTGAAGCACAGTGGCGTGATCTCAGCTTGCGGAAACCTCTGCCTCCTGGGCTCAAGCAATCCTCTCACTTCTCAGCCTTCAGGGGTAGCTGGGACTACAGGCACACACCACCATGCCCAGCTGGGGTATTTTTTTTTCTTTTTTTGAGACGGAGTCTTACTCTCACCATACTGGAGTGCAGGGGTGCAATCTCGGCTCACTGCAACCTCTGCCTCCCCGGTTCCAGCGATTCTCCTACCTCAGCCTCTCGAGTAGCTGAGATTACAGGCAGGTGCCACCACACCCGGCTGATTTTTGTATTTTTAGTAGAGACAGGTTTCACCATTTTGGCCAGGATGGTCTTGATGTCCTGACCTTGTGATCCACCTGCCTCGGCCTCCCAAAGTGCTGGGATTTCAGGTGTGAGCCACTGCGCCTGTCCTGTATTTTGGGTTTTTTTTAGATTTTTTTTAGGTATGGGGTCTTCCTATGTAGCCCAGGCTGGTCCCAAACCCTGAACTCAAAGGATCCACCTGCCTTGGCCTCCCAAAGTGCTGGGATTACAGGAATGAGGCACTGTGTCCAACCAAAGTGATGTTCTTTTTTTTTTCTTCTTTTTTTTTTTTTCCTACTTTCTAAGGGTTTAGAATCTCTTTTTTTGAGACAGAGTTTTGCTCTTGTCACCCAGGCTAGAGTGCAATGACACAATCTCGGCTCACCACAACCTCCGCCTCCCAGGTTCAAGCGATTCTCCTGCCTCAGCCTCCCAAGTAGCTGGGATTACAGCATGTGTCACCACACCTGGCAAATTTTGTATAAAGTAGAGACGAGGTTTCTCCTTGTTGGTCAGGCTGGACTCAAACTCCCAACCTCAGGTGATCCTCCCGCCTGGGCCTGGGCCTGGGCCTGTCCTTGATCACATTTTCTTTTTTTTTTTTCTTCAAGAGTCTGTTCTGTTGCCCAGGCTGGAGTGCAGTGGCACAATCTTGCCTCACTGCAACCTCCGCCTGCCAGGTTCAAGCAATTCTCCTGCTTAAGCCTCCTGAGTAGCTGGGATTACAGGCAGCCTCCACAGTGCCTGGCTAATTTTTGTATTTTTAGTAGAGACTGGGTTTCCCCATGCTGGCCAGGCTGGTCTCAAATTCCTGACCTCAGGTGATCCGCCTGCCTTGGCCTCCCAAAGTGTTGGGATTACAGGTGTGAGCCACCGAACCCGACTCAAGACCCTGCCTGTTAAAAAAAATTACTGTCAGGTCTCACCAAATGGACATCTGGAAGTCGTGAAGGCACCTCACACTCAACATATTCCAAGCCAAATTCATGATCCTGGGTGGGTATGATGGCTCGCACCTGTAATCCTGGCACTTTGGGAAGTAGAGTCAGGAGAATCAGTGGAGCTCAGGAGTTTGAAGACCAGCCTCAGCAACAAAGTGAGACCATCTGAAAAATAGGCCGGACGCAGTGGCTCACACCTGTAATCCCAGCATTTTGGGAGGCCGAGATGGGCAGATCACCTGAAGTCAGGAGATCGAGACTAGCCTGGCCAACATGGTGAAACCCCGTCTCTAGTAAAAATATTTTAAAAAATTAGCCAGGCATGGTGGCGGGTGCCTGCAATCTCAGCTACTCGAGAGGATGAGGCAGGAGAATCGCTTGAACCCGGAAGGTGGAGGTTACGGGGAGCTGAGATCGCACCATTACACTCCAGCCTGGGCAACAAAGTGAGACTCCATCTCAAAAACAAATTCATGATCTCGTTCCTCGTTCAAATTTTCTCTCAGGGTCTGTCGCACTGGCCGACCACAGCTCTGGAGGCTGTCCTCTCCGCTTTCCTCTTCATCATGACTTAACAGGTCCTTAATCCCGCGCACTTCACGAACCCTCACCTTCGTCCACGCGGCCAGCGCCTCTCGTCTGGAGGACCTCAACAGCCGCCTGACTGGGCTTCCTGTCCGTCCTCCACATCGCAACCCTGTGAGACAAATCTCCTATTAGATTAGATTCTCCTTCAGCCAGTGTCTAAACTCCCGCAAGGGGAAGTGGAACTCTTCGTGCTCCAGCTCCTTCCCTCCCAGCCTCATCTTCCTCACTCTCCCTCTGGTGCTCTGGGCTCCAGCCACACTGATTTCTTGCAGTTTCCTTTTTTTTTCCCAAGAGATGGGGTTTCACCATGTTGGCCAGGTTGGTCTCGATCTCTTGACCTCGTGATCTGCCTGCCTCGGCCTCCTAAAGTACTGGGATTACAGGCGTGAGCCATCGTGCCTGGCCTGCATTTTTTTTTTTTTTTTTTTTTTTTT
>PVKV010036011.1:0-16074 GCA_004027835.1 Alouatta palliata
GGGATAGCATGGGGAGAAATACCAGATATAGGTGATGGGGAGGAAGGCAGCAAATCACACTGCCATGTGTGTACCTATGTAACAATCTTGCATGTTCTTCACATGTACCCCTAAACCTAAAATGCAATAAAAAGTATATATATAAAAAAAAAAACTTCTGTGGTTGCTAACCAATCTGTCATTCCACTCCTTAATCCTTTATCCATTTGGTAACAATGCTTTTCTTTACAATACACATTACATAGAGGGATAGTTTCTGCCTTGTTTTAACACAAGGGTAGATCAGTTGAACGGGTTACAGGGTTAAATAAAGTATACAAGTAGACTAACCACACCAAAGTACAGGAAGCTATCTTGCTTTCCTGGTAGGAATAGTTCATGTTTACCAGCGTCATTGGGCCAAGGATATATTTTCAAGTTCTATCCTTCAAGCTAAGTCTGAGTCAGCTGGCTTCCAAGGTTTCAGAGCCAGCAGGGACTCAGATCTGTATCAGTTTGCTCTGTGTCATGTAACATTGTTTTCTGTTCCGAGTTTGTTCTGTCACTTAACCAATGTTAAGTGTATCATGAATTCATCTTGGATTCATAAAATTGTCTTGCTTTTGACTCAAAGTTCTGTCCCAGCAAATATTCCAATAGGGCTATCAACTGAGTTAAACATCGTAACAGTTTTATCAAATCCAAGTTGTTTGGATTCTAAAATCGATGCTGCACTTTGCATCTAGGATAGTGTACAGTGGTGTTCCAGCTGACTAGAATCACCTTTGGAACACACACCAAGGAGGTGGCAACCTCTGTCCTACAGGGAAACCTCTTTCCCTTAAGTTCTTTGAAGAGCTACTCCATGAGTTAAGACCACCTCTTTGCTTCAGTCATCTTACCTTAATACTCAGAAGTGCCTAGGCTGATGTATTCAAGGAGGTCCTAAGGATCTTCACAAATCCAGAAGAATCAGTATCCACTTGCTGAGTATTTGAGTTAGCAGAGTGATCTCATGGTGGGCCACTTATGTTCATGTTCTGATGGCCCCTGTTCAGCATTTTGTTCCAGGATATCCCATTGTGAGAACACTCCCCTGCATTTGCCCCTGCTAATGTTGGGATTGTACCTTGCTCTGAAGAGTTCTTGCCCTATTCCACTGTTGAACTATAGACTACTCCAGTTTGAACTTTGGATGATTCTCTGCTCCAGTAGAGAAAATTTACCATGGTATTTTCCCTCCCCATGCCTTTACTTCTTTTAAGACAGACCCAATAATTGACCTTCAATGGTTTATGCCAACAGATGAACAGTTTAAGAGTCAGTTACTCTGTACATTCTTGCTTTGTACAGTTCTTGTATCAAATTATTTGAACTTCATAGAGAACAAGTTTCTAAAGTAAGCTTGCTGTTAGGAATAGCAACTAAACTGCCGAGATAGATGCTGGTAGAAAGCTCCAGATAATTTTCACGGACCATTTTGAAGTTGTTCCGTGAAAGCTCAGTGATTCAAGAAATGCATGCAGGCTTGATTCTAGTTACTAACAGTAATCTTAAATCCAGGCCTTCATCACATGTCCATGAAATAGCCAATGGCTAGCCCAGGAGGCTAATGAGGATGTGTTACTTTGTACTACTTGAGTACCCAGGATTAAAGTCACATAGAAGTTTTAGTCAACAGGGTCAGGTCACAGCATAGAAACATCTCTGCAATGAAGAGACAGATTTCCCAGAAGAACTGTAGAACATAAGCAGAAACTAGAATGCTTCTGGAAAGACTGAAGCTATACAAAAAGGTTGATGAGTACCTGTGTAGCTCAGCAAGGGTTCCTATAACTACTGACACTACTGAGATGCCTCCCTGATGCTTGCACCCAGTAGTGGCCTGTGGTAAGTGAGGACTATCAGTATTGATAAAGGAATTAGACTCAGAAGTGATTATGGTAGCATGAACAATGAGATCAGAGAACCTACCACCTGACCATATTTCTCTCTTAGTCAAAGTATCCCTCCTTTGACTAAGCCAGGAAAAAGCACTAGTGAAGGTCACTGGCTTTTTTGAGAAGCCTAGTTGTGGCTGTCCTACATGGGCCAGAGTGGATAGGAGATGCTGCCATGGAACGGCATTCCCTGGTGTCAGTGAGGATAGGAGTGTAGAATGGGCACCAAGGGGTTGCACTTAACTAAGGCATGGTAACCATAGCAGGTAGCCAGGCAGAATGGCCTTGACCCACAGGAAGCCAGCAATAGCTGTTCAACCACATGCCTAGGGGCAAGACTGATGGGCAGGTAGAGATAGTTTAGTCAGTATAATCAGATCAACAGGTAAGAAAGTGACCTACTGCACCAGTCATTCAGGATCCTTAAAGCTTTTGAGGTCAGCTTGGCTAGGTTTGCAGTCTGGTCAAGTACTTCCAAATATGGTAGTGTGAAGGTATATCGAGATCAAATTAAAGCCTAGAGTCATGATTTTGACTTAGTCCTCTGCTAATTATCTAGGATAGTCTTATTTCATCAGTTCAAAATTCCTTTCTGCTCAGTGACCCTTTTTTGTCTATGATAGCCTGGACCCATGTCTTAGTTCTCGATTACCTGTAATCTTCTGACTGGTAGACTTTGAATTCTGGACATGCATCAGCCTCCACAATCACATAGGATGCGTGTATTCAAACTGAAGAACGGGCTTATGGAGGTATGCATCCTGCAGCTCCTGATTCTCTGGTTGAATCCTGCCTGACACAATCCCTCACCAAGTTTTTATGTTTAAATGAGACTCAGTCCATGGATTGAAGGGGCTACATGCAGTTCCCTTGAAAGGAGTATTCCCTTGAATATTATCTGCTAATGACAGCCCTGTGGTGTCACAGCAGATACACAGTGTTTCCACCCCTCCCATGGAAACATGTGCCCGTTTACCTCAGTAAAATGGGGAGAGGAACATTCATGCCTGTGATAGGGACCTCCAGCCAGGTCAGTCCTCAGAATTGAGAGGAGTATGTGATGACTAGCCGGCAAAATGAAACCAATGCTATCTTCTAACGGCTCCAATGGGTCTCTAAGTCCACCTCTGGACCTTTTCCCCATCCAAGTAATCAGGATAGAAACATAGTAGTAACTCATCTAACCTTGACATGTTCCCTGACCCATGGGGGAAAAGCTATCATGGTAGAAAAAGCCAATTCGAGTTTCCTCACAACTGCCTCCCACATAGCCAAGAGTTAAGTCAGAAGCTAAAACACCATCTTCAAAGTGGTAGTGCCAGGGATTGGTATTTCGCATCACCTGCTTGATTCACAAGAATGGCTCCAAAGAGAATGAGGCAAGTCTTGGCATTTGCCGAACTACCGTAAGCTCAACGTGGTAGCTTAGACACACCTGCTGTGCCAGACGTTGTGTCTGCTACTAAGCAGCAGCTGCCTTGGGCCCTTTGAAGCTATTGCTCCGGCCAACTGTTTCACCCCATTAGGGAGGCTGAAAGCCATTCACATTCACCACAAAGCAGCAATACATTTACGATCATACTCCCAGGTTCTGGAAGTTTCTCCTGCTCTGTCAGTTGTGTAAGTGACTTTTATCGTCTAGAGATTATGAAAATCACACTAGTCTACTGCATCAATGGCAAAATATTCAACCTGTTGAGCAAGAAGTGACTGGTGCCTTTTAGCATCAGGTCCAGGATTCAATCTGAGCCTCTCTGTAGTTCAGGCACTATGACTGCACACCCCAGTGGTGCTGGAGTTATTTTTGTGGCTGGTAGACATCCCACAGAGGTCTGAAACAGTTTCTACAGAGAACTGATCTGTTTAGTTGCTACCGTATTTCCAAGACCCTAATAATGCGATGTGTCAGGTATTAGGTAACCATGTAACTAGAGCTACCACTTTGTGCATTCCCTCAGGAATTCATTCCACAATGGAAGTGAGTTCCACAGACCCAGAGCCCCACATCATCTACAGTAACTTTCCTTCACACACCTATACCTTGTGTTTTCTTCTGTCAGCTGGAGGGACTATAGTTCCAGATGGTCAGCTGGGTATGATATTAATGAGTGAGCCAGAGATGGACAGCTGCTGCAGTGCTGCCTCATTCATGACCCTCAAAGTGGTGAGAGGGTATCCTTGCAGTGGGTACAGACTCAAGCATTGTACTTGGTCACTTGCTTGGTGGAGAAATACACAATGTAGATACTGGGACAATGACTAGTGGCTTACCCAGGTTATCAGATGCAGAACATGATTCCAGAAACCAGAGGTAAGAATACCTGAGAGGAAGTGGATAAGCCTATGGGAGCTGGAAGTGTGCAGATCTTGTTCCTTCATTCTTTTGAAGCTCTATCTTATTGAATATTAACCTTGTGCTTGACTTGGCCACTGTAATCCCCGTGGAAGCAGTAAACAGACATTTAATTCTGAACTAGGTATCCAGATTAGGCAACTGGGGAGCTGAAGCTTGACCACAAGTGTCATTACCAGCAGACTTACAGTATGCTTTCTACAAGTCATTGTTACCTTTGGATTGCAACTTCGAAGTTTAGCTTTAAGCATAGGCATACATTTTAAGTTTAGATTTGAGGTACATAATATCCAAGTTACGTAGGTCTCATATCACAGGGTTTATACATATTTCACTCAGGTACTAAACCTAGTACCTAGTTTTCTGTTCTCCCTTCTCCCACCTTCCACCCTCAAGGAAGTCCCAGTGTCTGCTATTTGCTCTGTGTTCAAGAGTTATTTAGTTCTCATTTTAAGGGCACATGGAGTGTTTGATTTTCTGTTCCTGTATTAGTTTGCTAGGGATAACGACCCCCAGGACCACCCATGTTCCTGCAAAAATGCAGGACCATCCTTTATGGGTGTATAGTGTTCCATATACAGCATGTATTACACAAAAGTAAACTCAAGATGGATAGGGACCTTAAATGTTAAACCCGAAACTAAAAATCCTGGTAAACAATTCAGGCAATACTATCCTGCACACAAAGCACAGGCAAAGATTTTCTGACAAAGACACCAAAAGCAACTGCAACAAAATAAAATTGACATGTGGGATCTAATTAAACTTAAGAGCCTCTGCACAAAGAAACTGAGTCAGACCACCTACATTACTGGAGAAAACATTTGCTAACCTATCAAACAATACTGAACATCTGTAAGAAACTCAAGAAACAAACTTCAGGTGTACATGAACACTTCCCTAAAGTCATAAATGTGGTCAAACCTGGGGTCACTTGCTAGACAACTGCAAGTCTCCACTATGATGGAATACCATCTCATGCCAGTCAGAGCAGCTATTAAGGTCAAAACAGATGAAGCTGCATAGCAAAGGGAACACATACACTGTTGGTGGGAGTGTCAATTAGTTCACCATTGTGGAAATCAGTCAAGTGATTCCTCAGCGCTAAGGACATGCGTTTTTGTGTATGGACATTCAGATCTGTTATCAGCTATGAAGATGACCCCTAGAGTCCATCCCTTTCCTCTAATGTCATGGATCAAGGGTCTGTTTCATGAACACACCCTATTCTTTCAGACTACCAAGTACATCTCCCAAGATGCCAAGGCAAGACATAGTGTCTACCAGGTGAGTTAAGTGGGGTTCCACTTTCCTTTTTACAAAAACCTTGCTGCTTTCGAAGCTTACAGCTTTTTCCATCTATCAGGGTCCCAGCAAAAACTACACTCAAAAGGTGAATTTAGTGAAAGAAACCTTCATGTAACATGAATACAACAAAGGGTGAGTATCAGGGCCTAGCAACACCAAGCTACTGACGACCATGGAGACCAAAGGATGGAAAAAGATACTGAAAGCCCAATGAGGGCTAGAACTAGTGAGGAGGGTCTCATCTGGCAGAAATAGATCTGCAGAGACAGTTACTGTCTGAGACATAGCTTTGAAGCCAAGAGGAAGTCAAGAATTAGAACCCAAACCTTGTCCCACCAACCTTCTCTCCTAGTGTCTCCCAGTGGCCACACCCACCTAGTTATCAGTTTCCAAGAGAGACTGGGTGATGTAGTTCACAAGAGTTACCTTACTGGGGCACAGAGCCAAGTGTAGGAACAGATGTTGAGGGTCAGAATAACCAGGTCACTCAGGGGAAAAATGGCGAAGTGAGAATCTGAAAGAGATAAGCTGTACAACACTCCTAGAGGGCAAGGTGTAGGGCTCTGTATCCAGTCTTAAGTCCCACACAGGCTGCAACAAGCTGGGACTGGAGCCAAGGACAAAAAAAGCAACAAGCTGCATTTCCCCCATAACTTATGGTGAGGATTCATGGCAGATTTATTGAGGTAGAATTTGAATATTCATCCAAAGATAGAGTGAAATCCAAGTCACATGGAGCTAGTAGGAATAGAGACCTCTCCAGCTGTGGAATTCACCATTGTCAGCTTTCACCTAGATGTTCCACACATGCTGCCTCTAGGCTTGGTACAGCTTCCACACATCTTTGCTCCCCAAAACCAGATCAACATTCTTAGTCCTGTTACCAGGGAGGTTAGCAACTTTTCGAATGGTTAGTATTTTCTAATGGTGTTAGATTAGATGATAAATCAATCCTGATTAAGAAAGAATTCTCCTGTTAGGCACCAATGTCTCAGCTTGGGAAAACTGTTGGGGATTATTTGAAAAAACAGTCTCTAGTGATTGTTTACTTAAGTATATTCTAAGACAACACCTTTCAACTTGCTTAGTTTAGCATAGCACTGTTTGTAAATGGTTCATGCTATACAAGTCTATTAGTCACCGTCAAAGCTGTCTGGAAATAGGGAAGAAAAGGAACATGGCTAGAAGAGGACATTGTGCAAATTCATTTTACGAACTCTAGCCCTATACAATTAACCCCTTTTCCATAAATGAAAAACCTCCTGGAAGTTGTTACCAATGTAGCTAGGTCACCAGGCCATGTTTCCTGGCCACTTGACATCTCATGTCACATCTAAAAAAGCCTTAGTGTCTGTAGCTGGTATACCTGATGTCCCAACTCATGCTCCGTACTTCTGGTCTCTGCCATTTTCTGGACAGTTATTCATCAACCCACTTCAGGCTGACAACACTTTGCCTAAAATGAGCCCCTCCACTATTTGCTGTCAGATCCAAGGCTCCGATGCCATGTATGCAGGCAGCTTACTAGGCTTTAAAAAAAGTGTACAGTGACCACATTAAGAATGCAAAATATGATACTGTAAAGTTTACAAGTGTTAAGTTTAGAACATTAGTCTGCTTTGTGTTCCTAGTTCTTAATGTTCTCTTGTTTTCAGAGTAGGTCGTGTGCCTCGAAACCTTGGATTTTTTTTTTTTACTAAGTCACTTTTGCAGTGTTCTCAGTGGAACTCTGGTAGTATGCTAGTTTTACTCGTTTTTGCATGGTATGCCTTTTCCTTTTCACTTTCAGCAGTTGTGTCCCCATGCTTGAAGTTTTAAGCAGCAAGTAGTTAGGTTTTATCTGCACGTGGTCCAAGAACGTATACTTGGAACATTCACCCATTTATATTTGATGTGGTTACCTTTGTGTTTGTCTGTGTTGCTTGGTTTTCTACTTGACCCATTTGTTCGATGTTATTTTGCCTCTCAAGTCGGACTTCAGTATTGTTGCTTTACCTTACTCTAATGTTTACTCTAGAAAGTATCTGATATATTGATATCCAAGTTATCTTTCTACTTTTGTGTTATACACTTTACACAAAGTCCACTGACCCTCTTGCATTTTGCAGTTTTGCTGCCATTTTAACTTCCTGTGTTTAAATACTTCAAGATTGTTTAATACAGGTAATATCAGTGTGCATTTCCATTGATTTGCGGTTTTGCTTTTTCACTTCTGTGATTTCCTGCAAGACTTTTCTGCCCAGAGGAGCCTTTAGTATTTGTGAGGAATGTAATCCTGTCTGAGACTTTCCATCTGTTTTTGAAGGATGTTTTGTTCTAGTTGTGTTTCAGATTGGAAGTTCTCAGCACATTGGAGAAGTCCATTCTTGTCTATTGGCTTCTGTCATTCTATCAGAACAGTTGTCAATCTTTAAGATAATGTGCTTTCCCCTACCTCTGGCTGCTTTTACGTATTTGATCTATAGTCTTGGTATTATGTGCCTAGATGTAGTTACCTTGGGGGGTTGGCAGAGCTCGTTCAATGTTTAAGCTTCTTCACCCTTGTCTCCCTGCATCTTTTGGCCTTCTGTCCACTACCCTCTACATGCCCCTCAACTATCCTAGTTCTGGGATCCTTATAACCTAAGTTGTGTCTTCTTACCAAGACTCAGACTGCACATACATCTATGCTTTTTTTTAATTTTACTTTAGGTGCATACTCTATGTGGCATTTCTCCCCATGTTATCCCTCCCTATTCCCACTGTGTCTCTGCCCTACCCCCACCACTCCTGCTCTCTCTGCTCTACCCCCCTCCCCACTCCTGCTATCTCTGCTCTACCCCCCCCACTCCCACTGTCTCAGCACTTAGTATGTAGGATGGTTATATTGTCTCCAAGTAACATCAGACTGGAGTTGAGTTACAAGACATTCAGCTGGTGTCTGATGGAGAGCTGCTTGGTGTTGAGAAACACCTTACATCTGATGTCTGAAGTATTCAGTTGTAAGGATAGGAAACACTGCATTCTCCCAATCTTCATTAACTCTTTAGTGCCAGTGTGGTGGCCCTTTTCAATATGGAAGGTTTCAATTCTGAACTCCAGCTTACACACTGCCATTATTGTCCTATAATTCAGATGTTAACAGCCATAAACATGGAATTTTGCATGAGCAAGTAGCTGAATATTCTGTTTAATTACGTAAGACTTCCTTTATGGAATTCTGCACAAAGCCTTTGTTTACGCATGAGGTGTTAATAGCTCAAAGTTACCCAACTCCTATGCAATTCGAGCCTTTGAATACACTGGCAATCTTCAATCCTTTCCCTCCAAGGTAACATGAGACTTCAAACTTCCCATGTTTTATTCATAGACCATCTTAATCTCTGCTAGTTACTTATGGGGGTGCATGCATGGTGCTTTTGGTAGAGCACTGAGCACTACTCAAGGTCATGTCAGAGTAAGTGAAACAAGTTTCTTCAAGTGTTCACAGGATTGAGCTCAAGGCTTGAGAAGCTTTAAAGGAAGCATGACAAAGGCTAAGTCCAAGGCATATTGATTTGAGGGAGCCAAGATAGCCATCCTAGGAAAGTATGTCCAGGCACTGCCAGTTTCAGGAACCTATTTTCCCGCAGAAATCTCATAAGCCATCTTTAAGTGTCAATGTTACTTTCTAGTCCTGACAGTCACCCTTCCAGTCTTTCAAGCTTGGAAGAGGTGTAGACTTTGCTCTGATCCATTCATTAACAGAAGACAAGAAGTCAGGTAAAAGAAGATAGGGAGAAGCAGATAAAACCTAAGTAGGGGCTCATACCAGTGGGGACAATGAGTCTGACCAGGCAAGAGCTGAGCACACAGACACAAGTAGTTGATTAGGAGAAGCCTCAGCTGTTCCTGCCCAGACTCCACTGCAGTTTGCAGCCTAGGGCAGAGAGGTACAGAGATGGTACCCCCAAGGATTTCTCAGAGGACACAGGTTAGAGCTTTGCTTCAAAACATCGAAGCAATTAGTTTTGTTCATCTAAAAGGTTTTCCACTTGTGCATCTAATTCCAGTCAGTAGGATCCTGAAGCTAGTATCTCATTGCATAACCAATACCATAGTAGGGAACCCTCATCGGCACCATTATTACATATTCAATTAAGGCATTTATCCCAATCTTTCCTCTCAGCCACTATTCTAACCTTCCCGTTCCCTTGTTTCTGATGCGATTCACTTATAACTTTGTGTTCTGCCTGTCGGTGCCTGGTATCATCTCTTTGGAGAATGAGTATGGCATCTCAGACCTAAGCCATCAGGTAGTTTCTAGAAGCCATTTAGTTGCATTCTTGTTAGAGAAATTCCTGTCCAGTTCCTAAAGATGATCTGTATTCCAGGGTAGTGCCTAAGGAATTTGAGCTATACCTATTGGAGAAAACCCTAGTTTTCAAGGTTGATACTGAAACTACCAGGTGGTGTTCCAGTTCAACTCACACTGGTATTTTCTTCAGCTTGAGGAGACATGTGAGTCTTCAGGTTCAGGAGATTTTGGCAAATTCAAAATCATGTTTGTCTGGCTTTGATAGTACACCTCTTCCCTTTTATCAGTGGCAGAAGAGATTTTAGGAGATGATTTTTCAAACCAACCCTGTAGCTGCTTGTTTCTAAAGGAGTGTATCAGAAAGCTTAAAGGATAGAAAAGCAAGGGGCCACTGACTCCCAGACCTGGTCACAGAAGCCAGACTCCGGGTTTGCTCAAAAGTAGAAGGATGTTTAGAGCAGGGAAGTCTCATTTGTCATCTAATAAGAGGCCAGAAAGTCACTGCCTGCTGGAAGCTTTTCAGTTTTTGGCTTGCTCCCTAGCACTTCCACCTCCAATCTGAAAGTAATTGCTCCTTCAGCACTTGAAGTAGCTTTTAGAGGGAATGCTTTAGGAGTTTTAAGTTCTCATACTTTGGCCCAGAACTAGCTCACGGCTGGGCAGACGCCACACTGACTCTCCTCACCCAGTTTTCAAGGCAGGTCAACACGTCCCACTCAGCTTCCCAGTTCAGCAGCCTGAGCCACCCTGCAGGCCTCTGGTTCTCCTGCTTCCCAGACCAGCTGCATCAAGTGGCCAGGTGCCTATCAACTTTCACAAGTTCCCATTGTGCACATTTAGGCTTTATTTGCTTCTCCAAAGCCTTCGGCCTGTTTGAACATAATACTGGGTCCCTCCAGCTTAGCTTTACTGCATTAGGACTGTACTCTAAACCATTCCTGGGAGCTGCTAGGGAGAGTACCCATTTGTAGCTGGTGACTGGACAAACTCAGGTAGGTAGACAACATACCAAACCATCACAGCTGTAGTGTGGACACCAAACTCTCAGGTGAGGAGAATGAGTATGGCATCTCAGACCTAAACCATCAAGAAATTTCTAAAAGCCATTTAAAGTCTTGTTAGAGAAATTGTCAGTTCAGTTCCCAAAGATCATCTATAGCCCAGGGTAGTGCTTAAGGAATTTGAGCTACACCCATTGGAGAACACCCTACTTTTCAAGGTTGATACTGGAACTACTATGGTGTTCCAGTTCAACTCACACTGGTATTTATTCTCTTCAGCTGGAGGATATGAGTCTGCAGGGCTAAGAGATTTTGGCAAATTCAAAATCGTGCTTTTCTGGCTTGTATAGTACACCTGTTTCCTTTTATCAGTGGCAGAAGAGATTTTAGGACAAGATTTTTCAGAGCAATCCTGTAGCTGCTCATTTCTAAAAGAATGTATCAGAAAGCTTAATGAATGGAAAAGGGGCCACTGTCCCTAAGACCTGGTCACAGAAACCAGACTATGGGTTTGCTCAAAAGTATAGGGATGCTGGTTAGAGCAGAGGAGTCTCCTTTGTCATTTAATAAGAGACCAAGAAGTCACTGCCTGCTGGAAGCTTTTGAGTTTTTGGTTTGTAAATTGAGACAGCAAGTCATCCCCTCAGGTTTGAATTGCAATATGGAAACATGTCTATAAAAACTCTATTGCCTAGGAAAGCTTACAGGTGTAAGGACTTTAGTAGAGCTAGCCTCCCCACTCCAAGGACACATGGGAGCACACCTAGTTCCTAAACAACCCACTCCCAAATGAGGTTCACTCTAAATAGCTTTTCTAAACAGTTCTCATTTTTAGAGACTGTTAGAGTTTTAGGCATTTTCCCCCAACATGTAATGCCCATGAGAAGAGTTTCCCCCATAAAGCCACAAGCAGAAAAAGCAGGGGATTGGGGAATAGAATTCTAGGAGACCCCGATAAGGACTCCTGCCTTTAGAGTAAGCCAGCTTGCACGCTAGGACTCTGCAAGTCACATGAAGGAGGCCAGCAAAAAGACCAAAGAGGCTGCTTCACATAACCTGGTTTACTACAAAAGCAAGGAGAAGAAACCCGCCCAAGAAAATTCAAGGAGGTCGGCTTGCAGAGAACACTGTCCCACTCTGCCCCCAATCACTTTTCCCACAACCCTTCTTCTTAAGTCTTCATACCAACACTTTTCAGCTTTTCCCTTTCTTTCCCACAGCCTTCTCCTTTAGGAGAGAAAGAAAACTTTATGCCAACCCTTTTCAGCTTTTCCCGATTTCCTTTCCCACAGGCTTCTTTAGAAAGAAAGTTTTATGCCAACACTTTCCAGCTTTTTCCTACTTTCTTTCCCACAGCCTTCCTTACAAAAAAGAAAAGAAAGCTTTATACTAACACCTTTCAGCTTTTCCCCATTTTCTGTCCCATAGTCTTTAGAAAGAAAGAAAAAGGATTTGTACCAACACTTCCTAACTTTTTCCTATTTTCTTCATAACGACCCAGGCAAGCACCCAATACACATTATCAGCAACTCAACTTCCCGCAGCAACCTACCCTACTAACTACAAGCAGCTTGTGTGCCCCTTCACCATTTTATAGACGGTGATGACTAAGTTCCCGCCCCCCCAGCCCCAAAGCACTCTGGGTGAGCAGCTACTCCTGTGGTTTCCCATTGGCTCTCTCACTCTCAATCAACAGCTCATTCCCAGCCCCTCCAAGCATTTCCTGGTCCACGTGACCAGTAGCAGCAAAAAGAAGTGGAAGTTTATTGCCCAGCTGTACACAGCACGAGCAAGAAAGGTAGCTTCCCACCCCCAGGGGCTGCCGTGATTGGAAAACGAGCGTGAGCCTTGTCACTGAAAGAATATATCATTATCCTTTGGGTTCGCCCTGCTTCCTTGTTGTTAAGAATCACCTGAAGTGTCTAAAAATTGTCAACTTTCAGGGCTCAACCCTGGAAATGGTGATTTAGAAGATCTTTGGGGAGGGCCTGCGAGTCAGTGGTTTTAATAAATGCCTCCAGGATTTGCGTCTTTGGGGAAGTTGGCATTATACTAAAGAGTTGGTACTCAAACGTTTCTTTCCAAGAAATCGCTTCTGTTACATTTATCCCAATATTCTGTTAGTTGCTCCTTTAGATTTGAGCTTCTCCAGCAGCTCCCACAAATAAGCAGTTTTTCCTGGAAAGGGAAATGCAAGGGTTTAAGAGGCAGCTGGCTAGTATTGATTTTCACAGTATATCCTCAACCCCTCCCACCTCCTCAACTAGTGAGTCACAGATGTGTGTGGGGTATCCTTTATCAGCCTGTTCAGCTGGATCGATTTGTGACCCTAAAGTGAACCTACAGATGAGTAGGGCGACAGTGTAGGCAGAAGCGTTTTAAAGGAGGGAACTGGGGTGTGGAATGAGAAAGTTTTAAGACCTCACTGGCAGGCCTGGGCAGCTGGAAAACTGTGGGAATACTTTTGGGAAGAAGGTGGCTTTTTGTGTATCATGGGCTGTGGTGAGAGAACTTGATTTACACCCACCCTAGTATCAGAAATGCTCCAAGAAAGAGCAAAGGTTAAATATCATAGGCTTTTTTTTTTTTTTTTTGGCAGTAATTTGCAAATTGATTCTGCAATCACCATTAGTTTCCTAATCAAAATAACAGTCAATTCACTGTTTCTCTCAAAGTTTCTTTCATTTTCCTAACTTCCTCTTTCTTCAACCTGTAATGTCCCTTCTCTCATGTCCACAAATTAAAATTCTAGTGATTATTTGAGACTCAGCTGAGATGCTAAATCTTTGTGGGAGTCTTCTCTAATTTCCCAGTTTGGTTCTATGTGGCTCATCAAGTGTTTATCAAACAGTTTTTGAGATGCAAGTGATTTGGGAATGGAATTGGCCCAGGTCTGGTCTTCTCTCTAGTGAATCTCACACCCTAACTAATGAACTGCTCTTTGCTTTGCTCTAATATAGCATCACTTCTACCTCCAACACTTATTTTCTGTGCATTTTTTGCTATCATATTGGTCTGTCTCACTATATTTTGAGTTCCCAGAAAAGTGGTAGAATGACTTCAACTCTATGCCAAGAATGTGGTACAAATGTAACATGTGTTTCTTGAATAGATGAATTAACGGATGAGAGGAAGAGATGGCTGCAAAGAAATCAAATTCAGCTTTCTTCAATATTTTATCTTTAGCCTCAGAATTGAGTCCTCTGATGACATTAGAGAAAATTCTGAAATTTCTTGGGCTTTTGAAATGGCTTTGACTCCATAAAGCTGGCCTATAATATCAGGAAGAGCAAAGATTAGCAGAATTATTAGAGGGAAAAGATTTCAGGACAAATTAGCCCTCTTCTCCTTTATTCCCAATTTACGAGTTCAAGTCCTACCTGACACAGGTATGAATAAAATTTATGAACGTGGAAGGTGGTATAGTATAATGCTTAAACAAGCAGATTCTGGATTTGTATCCTCACTCCGTGGCTTACTGACCATCTATCCTTATGTGACCTTCTGCAAATTACATAATGTCTCTACGTTTCAGTTTCCTTATAACTAAAATGGGGATTATTATGATTATAATAGAACCTCCCAGGATTATTGAGAATGTTAAATGAGTTAATACATAGAAAACACGTAGAACAGTGATTGGAAAATAGTACTAAATTATCACCTATAATATAAGATTGCATAAATAGCATAGCTCAGTAAATTTAGCTGTTACTGACTTATGCTAGCTGAAAAAAGCAGATTCACAAGGCTTTGATCTACACAGATGTGGAAGCCTTCTCTTATTTCTCAAGGCTATAGTCCACACTGATGTAGGCTGAAGGCTTGATTACAGAGGCATATTGGGAATTGCTGGAAAATTAAGAGGCTGCTGGTAAGAGTCCCTAACCAATTGGAGGGTCGCCCATACCTTTCCTTACTTAGTCCATGTGCTTGTATTAGACACAGAGCCCTGAACACAAAAGGACCTTGTGTGGCTCAGGGTGGAGAGGCTGATTAATGTGTCTGTGTTCTTGCCACTGGGGAACTTGGCTTCTCATCCCTTTGCAGAGAAAAAACAGAGATCGTAAGTGATTACTTTTGTCTGTGATTGATAATGACTTTGCATCATCATGACTGCAAGACAAAACGATCTTTTTGGTTTCTAATTAGGTTCTGAAACAAGATTCCAGAGTATACTTCTATACAAGGGGCATAATGGCTGCCCACCTGCTTCCCCAAGGACAAACTGACAAGCAACTGTGGACCTGGGGCAGTGTAGCAGGTGGGTATGTGTAGGGAAGCAGAAGTGCTAAGGGTATGTCTGACATCAGCAGGCAGGGTCTGTTCCCCTAGCAAAATTCACTGGAAGAACATCTGTCCCTGAGCTGGGGCCTTGGCAGAAATGGGCAATTAGATAATTACTCATGGTGATGGCTGTGGGAGGTGGGACTTCAGTCAGAGCTTTGAGGAGGCCATTCTAGGGATACTAGTTCCTGTTGTGTCCTCGGCCATTTGGAGACAGTGGTAACTCTCCACCTTTCCCCAACTCTGTGCTTATTTGGAACCTCAAGAGTGTTCTTCTAAACTTGTGCTTCACATTTGCCTGTGCATACAAATCACCCAGGGATCTCGTTTAAAACATATATTCTGATTCAATAGGTATGGGATGAGGTCTGAGAGTCTTCATTTCCAGGATGTTTCCAGGTGATCCCCTTGCTGCTTAGTTCTAGGAATCTACTTCAAATAGCAAGGTCAAAGACCTGTATCCAGCATCATCATTATCCAACAAACTTTTTAGAAAGGCATAATCTCAGGCCCCACCTCAACATCAGAAACTTACTTTACAAAGCCCTCTAGGGGATGTTGATGTGCACTCAATTTGGAGGACCACTTTGTAGACTATGCATGAACTGTTCTCACTAGAAAGACAGATAAAATTTCAGAAAAATAGTATTCCATTAGCATAGAACCTCAAGTTGGGAAGTCCCACCCAAAAGGTTACCCAAGCCTTCCTCCAGGTCCACTATGGAAAAACCCTTTGCTCAGGGCCTGGCTGGTAGAAGGTTCTCATGTCCACACCCTTGTCGGAACCCTCCATAGAATGAGCAGCTAGATCATCCAGTCTGATGGAGCTTTCCTGCAATACCAGACCCTGGTCTCCATGAAAGGAAGCCTTATGGTAGGTATTCTGTCTAAGAGAGAAAAGAAAGGAAGATTTCTTGGGGTTAATAGAAA
>PVKV010036012.1:0-16073 GCA_004027835.1 Alouatta palliata
GCGGTGGCTCACGCCTGTAATCCCAGCACTTTGGGAGGCCGAGGCGGGTGGATCACGAGGTCAAGAGATCGAGACCATCCTGGTCAACATGGTGAAACCCCGTCTCTACTAAAAATACAAAAATTAGCTGGGCATGGTGGCATGTGCCTGTAGTCCCAGCTACTTGGGAGGCTGAGGCAGGAGAATTGCTTGAACCCAGAAGGTGGAGGTTGCGGTGAGCCGAGATCGCGCCATTGCACTCCAGCCTGGGTAACAAAAGAGAAACTCCGTCTCCAAAAAAAAAAATAAGAAGAAAAAGTAGTTGAAACAAACTTGTCATACAGAAACACCGCAAGCAGAAAAACAAAAGTTCCAAATTCTAACACATGACATTTCAGGAGCAAAAGCAGACACAACCCCTAACCTGAGATGCATTTACCTGAGCACCAGCCATTTCTTTTGCTTTCTCCTGCTTCTCTGGGGTTTCCTCTTAGGTAAGATTCTCTGGACAAATCACACCTGCGTCGTGAGAATATGCCTTTAAAGGTGTCAGCACAACCCTTTCACCTGCCACCACCACACCCATCAACAGAAAGACCTAGAAACACAGGAAAAGTCCACGCTTTTCTGTTCTTTATCGAAGAGATTCAGGAACAGTAAACTTCTATCTGGACGTCAAAATGTGAGTTTCCCTTCCTGCTCTCAGGCGCCCTCCCCGCCACAAACAGCAGCAATTCTGCTACAGCAACAGGAATGCAAGCGGCACTGAACCGCCCCTCTGAAACCTAAACAGAGAAGGCCCTGTGACCTCCCTTTGGAATCAAGGCCGAACTCAACTCTCACGAAAGCATCTGAATCCCCCCGTAATTGACTGGTCACACCTCAGAATCCCATGAGGCATGTGACTCAGAGCACTGGTGCTTCCCCCGAAACCAACAGAATCTGTGGGGAGTTGCCTATGTGATTTTATCAGAAGCTGGCTGAGAACCATTTACTAAGCCCAGCTTCTCAAGCTTCAACGTGCATAGAAACCATTTGGTAATTCTGGTCCCACTCTGGGTCCTGTGCTTCTGAAGATTACAAAGGGCTCATGGGCTGGATTTTTTAACAGTTCTGCCATTGACGGTGATGCTGCTCGCCCGAGACCTGTGATGGTTCGCACTCAGCTAAAGGAAGCGACCCCTGCACAGGCCCTGACGCCCAGCCCTCTTAGCACAGCACAAGTTCTTTCTGGTGCAAATGGAGACGGCCAATCTCCACCCTGAAACACTAGGTTATTTTCTGGCTCTTTAGAGTTTTCCAGGGCTGGAGAAGGAAGCAATGTCTGAATCTGTCTCCATTTGGAAAGCTGCACACACGTATGAATGCAGTGTCCCTGAAGCAGGCACTGTGTGCTCAGAACATGCGCCAGAGCACTGCGCTGGGCACCTCACGTCATGTGAGTTAGTCCCCATCATAGCCTGGGTGATGGTACCAAGTGTCCCACAGCTCTCAAGATACAGATCAACGGCCCAGGCTCTGCATTTCTTTTTCTGTTTTTCTACATTGACTTTTCAAAAGTGTATAAAGCTCCATACGGAGCAATGGAGTGGACGCAGACAGGGTGAAGTCCAGTGCAGGGCATTTCCACTGCCGTGCTTACATTCACTTTCCTGTGGCTTGTGAAGCAGCTATGAGGCCCACAGGACTAAGAAACAGGCTGCTGTATGCGGTATCTCCAAAAGCACTGGCATTAGTTAAAAAAAAAAAAAAAATTAAGGCCCCAAAACAGACAGGGCTTTGATCCCATTTATCTGTTTCTGCTTTGGGGCTTCAGAAAATTATGAGTATCAGTTCCGGAGAGGCAGAAGGAATCAGCACCCAAAACTCTGATTTCACTCTGTAGCTAACTGTCGGAGGAGAGTCCAGGGTGCGGCCAGACCTGGATGAGGCCAGAGGAGGGGAAGTCTGGGAATGTCTGCGCAGGGAGAGGGCGCTGTGCACATTCTGACCTGTATGCTACCAGGTATTTACAATTCCGTTTTTCCTAAAACTGCCCCCCCAAAATTTACAGCTCAGGAGTTGCAGAATCTTAATCTATGTTAGCCACTTCCCTGTCTATTTTGTAACATAAAATAACAAGCAATTTAACCAAAACCTTCAGAGTTTTCTAGGACATATATATTAAAAGCTAAATATTTATTTTTAGCAGGGCAAAAGCAACTGAAATAACGATACCACCACCACCTTTTCTGTCTATGGATATCCCTTCAACTGGTGACATCAGAACTCAACAGCAACCACAGGAGGAAAACGGCCCAAATGAAGTCTAAGCCCCTTTGACCACTCCCTTCTTTGTGCTAACCCCAAGAGGCTGAATTCCATTATTTATCCAGTTGCTGGAAATGGAAAGTTTCTGGTTTGCAGGCCATGACTGCCTTCTCTGTTTTTCTAATGCTACACAAGATGGAATCAATTAGTTTACCAGTTTCAATCTCCAGATCTCATTTTTGTTTTTTACTCAAGTATCAGAGAACTGGAATAATTCCCATCTGGATACCAAGGAGGTTTCTTCTGTGAGGGGAGGAACACACCCTGGGTGACCCATTCCTCTTATTCTAAGACAGAAGCACAGACAGCGGGTCTGCGCGGCGCACCTGCGGACGGATGTCTGAAAGACTCCAGGCGCGGGTGACAGAGCTCCCGTGACCCTGCACGGATGCCCTCTGCCAATCTATGGTGATCCAGGCAGGAGACATGCAGGCTGATTCTGAGTAGAAAATGGAAAAACTGGGTAGTGAATTTTCTTCAGATATTAAATATCAATGTCTCAGTATGAATAACTTTAATATACTAGTCATAATGTAGGTGGCATTTAAAAACTCTTTGTAACTTTAATTCAGTTACAACACTTTATATTTCAAAAGAATGAATAACATTGATATTAAAATTACTATTTAAGGGGTTTTTCCCAAAATAAATACTATGCCTTTATATTCACGTTACTGTAGAAAATACTGTTTAACTTAAATGGATGCAAGTTGTCTACCAAAAATGGCATATAACTCTGCTAGTTGTTCCTAAGTAATAAACAGAAGAAGGTGCAGCCGCAAACGCCCCGGTGTAGCTGACATGCTCGGCTGCCCTTGCTCCGGCAGCGCAAGCCCCTCAGCCTCCAGACCTGAAGCAATCACTGTGGACGAGCAGCCTTCTGTCCAAGGCTCTCGCGCCCTGTACCCTGCAGCCCTCTGCATCGCTGGACCTAATCCTCAGCTTTGCGCTCCACCTCTGTGTACTCTTCATTCTAAGCAAATCTGTGTCTCTTTTAAAAGACTGAAAATGGAAAAAAATAAGTATCTGCCAAATTAAAAACAAAAACTAAGTATGGTTCTCAGGCCCTAAACAAAGACAATCCTGAATTAAAAGAATGACAAAAGACTTACTGAGCTGTTAAAATGACTTACATGTATTTCAAAAGAGCAGAGAAAAAACTTGCAGATGAAAGTGACCTAAAGCAAATCTTTTCAGAAATGGGAGAAGAAAAAAATCTTTTCGTTATTTTCAAGTGAGAGAATTAAGCCTCTTATTTCTAATTTGTATTTGTTCTTGCAACAGCCAGGTCTAGGGCCATGGGCCTGAAATTCTGAACATCTTAATTCCAGCAGGCACTAGATTCCGGCACCGAAGGGGTGGGCGGCCTTGGGCACAGCAGGTGCACATAAAAGGGGTTTGTGGGCAAAAATCAAGAGAGAGAAAGGTGCTCTCCAGGATCCAGGGTGACAAAGAGTGCCAAGCCGGTGGAAAAACCGGCTGTGCCACAGACAGCGGCCCGGGCGGGGCTGTGACCGGACTTAGCGCTGTGTCCCTGCAGGCTGAAGAGAGTACAACTGGGGGATCCAGAGTTGGTGGCAGATGTAGGCTCCTGCAGCAGATTCCACTTCTGGGGCTGAGGATACACCAGAGGTCCTGAAGGCACTTGTGTGGGTTTTGGGTGGGAAATTCTAACTCCAAAGGTGCTGTAGTGAAATTCCTGAAGGGGATGTATAGTCTTTGAAGGGGTGTGGGCAAGTCAGCATTCCTGAGTGGGTGGGAATCGCGATAACAGCTGGGGAGGAGGCTGTCTGTTCTAAGCACCTTTTCCCTCCGAGTTCTCAGTCCCCTCTCACCCTCAGGGACCCAGAATCACAGGACAATGTGCAACGTGACAGCCTGTGTGCAGAACACGGCCTTGCTTCCCCAGACATCCAGAGTCTCCCTCCAACCCAGGCTTGAGACGCCTTTTTCCTGACTCAAAATGTGTGGTGTTTGCTCAACCCCAACCAGTTCTTCAACACCAACTGACTGTTTAATTTTTTTTCTTTTCTTTTCTTTTGAGACAGAGTCTTGCTCTGTCACCCAGGCTGGAGTACAGTGTTGCGATCTCGGGTCACTGCAACCTCCGCCTCCCAGGCTCAAGCGATTCTCGTGTCTCAGCCTTTCGAGTAGCTGGGATTACAGCGGTGTGTTTTCAGTAGAAATGGGGTGTCACCAAGTTGGTCAGGCTGGTCTCCAACTCCTGGCCTCAAAGGGCTAGGATTACAGACATGAGCCACCACGCCTGGCCACGTGTGTCGTATCTTAATTCTGACTCCACTTAAAGCCAGCTCAGACCCCACAAGCTCAGGACTTAGCCCCACAGCACTGCCCCTCCACAGATGCCAGTCACAAGCCTGGGACACCCATTTATACTTCTGACCTACTGTCTATAAACTGGGTACCCCCATATCCTCCTGCCGAGTTCCGTAATTCGATAAAACTACTCAAAGAACTCAGCAAAACACTGTACTGACATTTACTGGTTTACTAAAAAAGATACGCATCAGTAACGCCAAGAGCTGCACAGAGCAGGGGAAGCGGTGAGAAAGGAGGAGCACCTCAGGGATCCTGGTCAGGAGCCCTGAGGAACAGAATGGCTCCTTCCTTGTGTTCTCCATGAACAGCTGAATCAAGAGAAACTCCTTTCTATGAACACTCAGATGAGGCCCCCTTTGTTACCTACCATATAGCCAGATACAAACGCTTGAAAATTCCCATTTTTTTCCTCATAAACAATCGGCTGAACAATTCTGTCTTCCATGGTCACAACAAAATACTTCTCTATCAAAATCTGCTAAAATCTCTCTGCTTCCCCCAAGTCCCTCAATTTTGACCTACCCTCATTCTGAGCCAACAGGCAACCCCTCTTCTTGCCCCTCCCAACAACATGCTGATTTCAGAGTAAAACATTCTGGGATCTAGAATCTGGTTTTCCCACCCTCCATCCTTTCCTCCCTTCTCCCTATAAAAACACAAAAAAAGCCCTTGTCTGCCTAACCTTGGAGATTTTCAAAGGTCTGATAGTTGGTACTTCTCCCCGTTGCAGTCCTCCTTTAGAATTAAATAACTTCCGACCTAAAGCTCCATTTATTTTATTTGATGAAGGCTGTTTCTAGCCTTCATCACAACAATCCCACACCCAGGAAGACCTCCCCAATTCCCATCCCAACTCCAGCTGCATCTGCCTGTGGTCCCCAAGGCTCCCGGGCTCTGCAGCTTCTCTCTGTAGAAAGGCTACTTCCACGGTTGCTGTGAGCAGGCTGGTGCACCTGCAGGGGAGGCTCCTCGAGAGGCAGGAGCTAGGCCAGGGGTGTCTAATCTTCGGCTTCCCTGGGCCACAGGGGAAGAACTGTCTTGGGCCACACATAAAATACACTAACTAATGATACCTGATGAACTGAAAACAAATCACAAAAAAAAAAATCTCATAATGTTTTCAGAAAGTTTATGAATTTGTGTTGGGTCACACTGAAAGCCCAGGACGGCATGCAGCCCAGGACCACAGGCTGGACGGCCTTCAGTTGCCCTCTTTTCCAGGCTCCATACTGGCCTTAGCTTGGAGTCACTGTTCTTGGGCTTCAACTTCCCAATGAGGGTTATCCACTTAGTTTTCAATAAGAAAATACCCAGTGCTGAAAACATCCAATAAAACCACTCAAACAGTGTTTACAGAAGGAAAGGAAACTATAGGGTACTCACACTTTTCACATCAACAGAAAAAGCAAAAGTGTTTACTGCTTTCAAACAATGAACTTTTGTTTAATTATTTCCATAACAAATCAAATAGTAAACAATCCTTGTGAACACTTTTAGAAGTGCTAAGTTCATCTCCTACAACTTAGCATAAACTCCAAAAACTACAGAAAGGATATAAAACAGAGATATTCGCTATAACAAATTCACCCTGCAAAAGGAGGAGCTAATGTTTTGATGAATCTATGTAATTCACCAAGTAGTCTACCATAATTTTCTGTAGAAAATGTAAACATTCTCCACAGCTATCAAAGAAGCATTTTATTTTCCCTGGTAGCATCCCCAAAGCTAAGTCCTGGGATTCTGCTGGAAATCATTTCCCAAAAAAGAACAGACCCAGGTAACTTTCTACATTTAATCACTCTGGAGAAGAGAAAGCTACACATGACTAGATATTTAAATATTTTTTCTGAAATGGACCTACCTCATGTCCATTGTAAGTATTTTCTTACCTTTCAGGCTCTACTGATAAAATGTAAATTTACGATTAAAAAACCAAAGTTGCAGTAAGTGAACAAATTATGTCAAGGTGACAAGACAGATAGTGGCAGTGCTGACTGCAACAGGCGTGTCTAATGACTTGTGCCACGTCAGGCTATTCTGTTACTGAGGAGATCCTCCCACCTCCATCCTGTTCACTAAAGAGCTCAATGACCACCTCCCACGATACACTGCACTGTGCCCCGCTGGGTGGCCCAGGTGAATTTTGCTTTACAGGTTTCTGCACCACCTCATGAGGGTAGGTTTTTCTTGTCATTTGAAACGCTTTGTCTCCCTTCACGAATCTGAGAGAGTCCAAAGGGCAGAAATGATTTCAGTCTTTTCCCCTGACAGTAGCATCTGATTGGCTGATCAGCAATGTGTCTCCAAGGACTGAAAGCCGGGTTGGGTGAAGACTATCTTAATGTCCCAAGTGGCTACCTCTTTAGAGGAAGAGTGGACCAGATTTCTCTCAGCCGAAGGAATCCAGCTGCTCCCTGCAGTGGCCACGCTTCATACCTCAGGCTGTCCTCTGAGAAGAAATAACTCAGGGGCTGAAACTCACCAGATGCCCCAGCAGACAAGGCCACGGTGGGCATCTTTTGTTAGCCCCAGACAATACTGAAACTGAGGGAAAAGTCCAGAGGGTGGCTGAGAACATATCACCCTGTACAGTTTCCAAAGTGGAACCTCAAACCAAAGACATTCTGGTAAGGTGTCTGTGCCAAGGGAAAATACAAAGGAGGAGAGAGAGGCACAAAAATTTTTTTACAACAGTGTGAGGGGGTGATTCTCCGCTTTCCTGTCATGTGGAATGATTACAAACAGAAATGTCTTAAAAAGTGCCATCCAGGCCAGGCACGGTGGTTCACGCCTGTAATTCGGTGTGAGCACTTTGGGAGGCCGTCGCAGTGGATCACATGAGGTCAGGAGTTCAAGACTATCCTGGCCAACATGGCAAAACCCCATCTCTACTAAAAATACAAAAATCAGCCAGGTGTGGTGGTACACGCCTGTAATCCCCAGCTACTCGGGAGGCTGAGGCATGAGAATCACTTGAACCCAGGAGGCGAAGGTTGCTGTGAGCCAAGATCGTGCCACTGCACTCCAGTCTGGGCGACAGAGTAAGACTCCGTCTCAAAAAAAAAAAAAGAAAAGAAAAGAAAAAAGTGCCATTCAATGCATCGTGAAAAAAGTGATTCATTAAAATACTGTATCTAAAATTACAGCCAAGGATGAATAGTTGATAATGTTGTGAATTAGAAAAGGGAAGTTAGCATTTGCGAATGTCTGGAATAGGAAATTTAGGATTTTACTGCAGGCCAGAGTTAGACCTGAAGAACGTGGTGGTGGTTTTGAGACCCTGCTTGAAATACATTTGGAAAGTGCAGGGAAAAACCAGGTTTCTGTGGAGTGTTAAAACAATTAAATAGCAGGCAATCCAATTTAAGTGGCTCTAGTGCTGCGGGTTCTTAAGTAAAAAAAAAAAATCTAACTCAGATGCGTTTCTTGCAAATGACTATCTTGC
The DNA here is from genome assembly GCA_004027835.1 of Alouatta palliata. NCBI lineage: Eukaryota > Metazoa > Chordata > Mammalia > Primates > Atelidae > Alouatta > Alouatta palliata. The sequence continues at coordinate 8,075 of PVKV010036012.1, forward strand.
AGAAACAAAATTCAGGCTTCATCAACCATGAACCTCGAATTAACCTCTGATGACATGACCAGAAAATTTCAACCTAGAAAGCTCAAATCCACAGACGACGTAACTGTACCCAACTAATGAATGAATGTGGTTTGCTACCTCATGCACCTGATAAAAAAGCCTTTCCTTCAGGGCCGGCCAAACCAAAAAAATATGGTTGGGTCCTCTGCCATTCAGGAATCTCTCTTCGCTCAAATAAAACTCTTACGCATTTCTGCAAGGACTCCCTCGGGAGAAAGGCGGGACTGGGGCCCCCACAGGCCACAGATCATCCTCCTATGCACAAACCACCCACGGAGCCGGGATTCGCCCTTCCTGACTCGGGGAGACGCGGGGGTGCGGGCGAAGAGCTGCCAGGGGAGAGGGGTCTGGGCTTGGGCCAAAGCCGCTCTGCAAGGATGCGCCGGGACGCGCGGGCTGGGCTGGCCGCCATGGTGGAGCTGGAGGGTCCTCGGGTCCGCGGAGCCCGGAACCCGCCCGGGCAGCCCGGTTCCTCCCCAGACGGTACCGCGGATTCCAGCCCGCCCCTCCCCGTGTCTCAGGAGGCCTGGCCGCTACACTCACCATCTCCTGGCTTCCAGGGAGCCTGCGTTTCACTTCTGGCGCTCCCGGTGCATCCGGGTCACACGGCCAACGGCAACCAGACGACGCAGAGCAGCGGGGACAGGAAGTGGAGCTCGGTCCGAACAAAGGCCCCGCCAGATCCCGGAAGCCGTCCTCTCCTCTCCACACGCGCGCCTGATTGGCCAGTCCCCGCCCCCGCCCCTCTGATTGGATAGGGCCTCACACCCCGCCCCCTCAGGCCCTGAGTGACAGGAGCTGTAGTCAGACAATGGGCCCAATGAGAGCGATGACAGGTACCAGCTGCGGCTTTTGGAGCAGGGCTTCCACCTGCGCAGTCCGGCCGCACCTAGAGGATATTTGCATTTCACCTTGTGACTGTGGTTGGGTGTATTTATAAAAATAAATATATGTTATTCACCAATGGAAAGAAAATAATGACAGTCATTTTATATGTTCATATTTTACGGCCTTCCTGGCTTTTGGTCCTTTGAACAGACAGCCTGAAATTTCAAAAAGCAGTCTAAGAATTAGAATGTGAGCCACGTGTGAATTTTAAATTTTCCTGAAGCCACATGTTAAAATGTACTAAGAAAAGGTGAAGTTGAGTGTAATAATTTAACCCCATATGCAACCATTTTCCTATATAATTGGTGAGGAAGCATATATTTTGGAGTATGAAATCTTTGAAGCTCACTCTGTATTTTACCTTTTCAGCACATTTCAGTTCAAACCAGCTGCGTTTCTGATACTCAGTAGCCACACATGATCAATAGCTGCCACATTGAAGTGCATCTCTGAGGGGGTCTCCCTTATGTCAGGGGGTGAAGGTTCTGAATGTCCCTTTTCAGCCAGGGGTGAGGGAACAGCCTCTCACTACAAACATCTCTCCTCTGGTCGGAGGGTGGACGAGATGGTGACCCTGAAGAGCTTAGGGGAGAGCAAAGGAGAATCTCTACGGGTGGAGGATGGCTGCCCACCGATAATGGGGCCCCAAGAGGAGAGAACACATCTTCAGGTCTGTCCATAGCTGTGACCTCCAACATTTAGATATGGAGGAAATGGACTAAAGGCAGACTTACCTTGTTATTTGGCCTTATGATCAAGCTGCGATTGTCTGTTTCTTCCTGTGGCTGGAGGTAGTGGCTGTGTTAGTAAAAGCACCAATCACATATACACATGTGTATGTGCATTTCTTTATGATGGAACATTATTTTTCAAAAGATCCAACTTTAAATAAGTGATGGGGGGGGGCGGAATTAGTACCTATAAAGTGTTTTCTTCTTGCAGGTAACTAGGAAGCAGGCTTTCATTGAATCCTGGCAGCCTATCCGCCCTGGGTGCATGTACTAGTTAGCTATTGCATAGCAAACCACCCAAAACTTAAGATTGAGGTTCATCAGTCATTTAGGCTGAACTCAGCTGAGCTGTTCTTGTCACAGCTGGACTCCTTCATGTATGTATGCTCAGCTGCTGGTTGACTAGGTGGCTCTGCTTCCGGGGATGAGATGCTACCCACAGTGGCACCCTCCTTCTCCTCCCCATGATGTGTCATCCTCCGGGTGGCTCACATGGCTTGATCTCATAAAGACAGCAACGTTCTGAGGAAAACAGAAGCATTTAAGACCTTCTGAGCGTAGGTCCAAACTAGCACATAAGCTGCCATGTTCACAGTTGATATGGTCTGGGTGTGTCTCCACCCAAATGTGTGCTTGAATGGTGTCGCCCATAATTCCCACGTGTTGTAGGAGGGGCCCAGGGGGAGGTAATCCAATCACGGGCGCTGGTCTTTCTCCTGCTGTTCTCCTGAGAGTGAACAAGTCTCACAAGATCTGATGGGCTCATCCGGGGTTTCCGGTTTTGCTGCTGCTTCATTTTTCTCTTGCTGTCGCCACGTTAAGGAGTAGCTTTCATCTCCCGCCATGATTCTGACGCCTCTTCAGCCATGTGGAACTGTAAGTCCAATTAAACCTTTTTTGTTCCCAGTTTGCAGAATGTCTTTATCGGCAGTGTGAAAACGAACTAATACAACAGTTTTCTATAGGCCGGAGCAAACGGTGCCAGGGAGATGCGAGGTTTGGGAAATACATTCCGCCTCTTGATGGGAGAAGCTCACAAGAAAGAGCACAGATACAGCGAGGGATGAAGAATTGCTGCTGTTTCTGCAATTGGTATTATTCTGCCCTTTCTTGCAGAAGAGGTTTATATTACTGCTTCAAGTCAAGAACCTTGCCCTAGGCTGGGTGCGGTGGCTCACACCTGTAATCCCAGCACTCTGGGAGGCCGAGGTGGGCGGATCACCTGAGGTCAAGAGTTCGAGACCAGCCTGACCAACATGGTGAAACCCCGTCTCTACTAAAAATACAAAAATTAGCCGGGCGTGGTGGCGCATGCCTATAATCCCAGCTGCTTGGGAGGCTGAGGCAGGAGAATTGCTTAAACCTCAGAGGCGGAGGTTGTAGTGAGCCAAGATGGCGCCACTGTACTCCAGCCTGGGTGACACAGCAAAACTTCACCTCAAAAAACAAACAAACAAACAAACAAACCAAAACCCTTGCCTAAAGCCCCACAGTTACTAAACAGCTGGGCTGGAACTCAGGATCAACCCTGCCTGGCTCAAAACCCTTACTCCTGCATACACTGCACACTGTTCATGGAGCTTCTGTAGGCCTGCAAGGTCCTGGAGAGCGACCTTCTGCAGTAGAAGCAGAATTCCTTTTAGATTTGGGTCCATGTGGTGCTGTTTACTATTGGGAATAATCAGTTACCTCAAGAAATTGCAGAAGCTTCTTGGAAGGATATGGAATAATTTGGGGAAAATGGCTGATAGATGACGTTAGGAAATGAAAGCCCAAAAACATAGAAGCAATTTAAAAACAGAATGTATCCTGTATGTCTGTAAATGCTTTCATACTTTTTGGTATTTGTAGGCTGTTTATAATTTTCAACACTAACTAAAAGTACTGTGTCTGAAACAACCTCTGACTCTGAAATGAAATGACTTAAAGATACATCTGCTGAGAAGACTTTTTTTTTCCTGCAGCAATTTATCCAAACAGCTGAGTACATCTTGAAGTTGTCCTTTGATTTTTTTTTTTTTTTAAAGATGGGGTTTCACCATGATGGCCAGGCTGGTCTTGAACTCCTGACTGCAGGTGATCCACCCACCTCAGCCTGCCAAAGTGCTAGGATTACAGGCGTGAGCCACCACGCCCCGCTGTCCTTTGATTTTTAACAGGGAAGAGCTATTTGTCAAGCCCCAAAACACAGAAGCAGCCATGGGGCAAACCCCCTCAGTACACCAGGAAACCAGGCACTGTGAATGCATGCATTATCCTGAATCCATTGTTGATACCCCTGCTGCATGTAAAATCACCTGGAGGTCGGGGGCATGTAGAATTTCCCAAGTCCAAATTGCCACAGATCAGTTAAATGAGAATCCCTGGAGTGGGGCGGGGGCAACATTGTGGCTTAAAGCTGTCCAGGGGATTACAGTGTGGCTCAGACTCCAAACCACTGCTTTATTTTATTATTGTTTTTCTTTTGCCTGAAGCTCAGGGGTACAGGTGCAGGTTTCTTATATTGGTAAACTCATGTCACCGGGGTTTGTTGTACAGATTATTTCATACACAGGTATTTGCTCTCTGCTAATAACCCCGATACCGTGAATCATGTCTGGCAGTAATAAGCATTTCCTAATATTTGATCAATAGGGATTTGGCAGTCTTGGAGGGCAGAAAGAGGGTGGGGAAGATTTTTAAACAACACCATTTTTTTAAAGGCACAATGTCCTACAATACCAAATTCTCTTGTATGTTTAGGAAAATGGAGGGTATTTTTCTAAACCATGATGACGTCATGGGAAATAAGGTGCAGAATTCGCACGAATGTTTAAGACAGTCTGAGGTTTCCCAGCGACGTTACGCTGGGGAGGCTGCGCGCTCCAAGCTCGCCACGCTCTGGGCGGACAGCACTTACCCTCCCTCAGCAGCGCCCGTGAGGGGAGGAGCCTGGGGAGACCCCAGCCTCGGACTTTTAGCATAGAGGGTTCAAGTCTTCATAGTTTGGGCTCGTGGCGCAGGCAGGCCATGGGTCTCTGGCTCCTGGTGGCTTTTACTCTCCTTGCCAAGGGAAAATGTGACCCTCCAAAGGAAGAAACTCAAGGGTGTGGTTCACCCCAGCCCTGGCATCTGCCCAGAGCCTGAGAAGGAAGAAAGAGTGATTCTCCAGCTCCCTCATAAGGCTGGGTGACACAGGCTAGTCAAGAACCTTGCCCTAGGCCAGGCACAGGGCCTCACACCTGTGATCCCAGCACTTTGGGAGGCCAAGGCGGGTGGATCACCTGAGGTCAGGAGTTCAAGACCAGCCTGACCAACATGGTGAAACCCCGTCTCCACTAAACACAAAAATTAGCCCCCGCTTAGTTGGTGTCTTCTTTTCCAACCAAGACACCCACGTCTGAAGCTCCTCACGACACCCACATCTGGAACTCCTCACGACACCCACGTCTGGAGCTCCTCACGACACCCACGTCTGGAGCTCCTCAGGCAGGCGGCGGCGGACAAACAGAACACAGTCCGTTGTTGTCCCTGTTTTGTTTTGCTTGTTTCTCAGGCTCTTTCTATTTATGGTAAAGGCATTGGCTCTCCGTTGGCAGCATGAAGAGACTATTTGCTGTTTACGGGAACTCTGTGTCATAATAAATAGTGACGGGATTTACAGTCGAGGTTTTCAGCTGCCAGTGGCCTGAGTGAGTTTGGGCACAGTCTGCCATGAGGCAGAAGAAGGCATTTGGGGAGTTTAGCTGAGGACGGGCCCAGTGACGGTGATGGCCAGTGGGATTCTGTCCTGGTCACCGGGTCCTTGGGTGCTGCCCCCTGCTTGGCACTCCCCACCCATCACTCCTGGTGCTGACAAGCCCTCTGGGTACGATGGGCACTTCCCCCAGGAGAGACGTGGTGAACTTTGTCTCTGGAAATGCACAGATTCCTTGGACATCCCTGGGAGGTCAACCATGAGAGTCCGCTTGGTTTCCTTCCCCTCATTAGGGTTCACAGTGTCCAGTCCACGCTCACAGGCAGCAGGATGACACAGTAAGTGGCATCATCACCCCGTTTCAGGTGTGCGGATGTCTAGCTGGGTTCGGGATGATTTGAGACCACACGGCCTTGTGCCACAAAGTAGAATTCCCAGGTCGGGGGGAGACATTTGACTGCCACGTGACCATCCTGTCACGGAGGGCAAAGTCAGTCTTGTTTCATTTGGGATTCTTTCTTAAGTTTATAACTTCCTTACGGGGGCTCTTTGAATTTCCAAGCGTGTGAGAATTTCTGGGTAGGTTTCATCATTTCCTTCTGGCACAATCACGTGATCAGAAGCCTGCTTCGGATTGGAGTCCTCTGAAGTATAGTGAGATTTGCTTGATGAACAGCATAAGTCGGGTTCATTTTTGGAAGTGAACCACGTGTGCTAAGAATGGATGTATCTGCAGCGTGAGTTCCCGAGATGGAAGGAAGATGGACGGAGGTGACGTGGATGTGAGGGAGATGGTGACTGCTCGGGCCTTCTGCACCCCGAGGGTGTTCTGTGCTCAGGTTATGAATGGCTGACGGGGAGCCTCCCACTCTGCTTCTGTGCGAGCTTCTTCTTGCCGTCCTGCCGTCATGTTTTTATGTGATGCAGCCAAGACTGGCCATGAGGAACCCTGGGAGCTCAGGAAGGAAGGGGCAGCCCAGAAGCAGGGACGGGGAGCTGTGTTGGGGAGGACCAGAAATCAGAAGGTCCCGGAAGGTTCCAGAGGGAACCTGTCCTTGGGATGTGTGTGGGGGCCAAGGTGGGGGAGGGGCGCTGGCAGAACACGGGCACCTCATGGAATGTCCACTGTGAGGCACCAGCCACCGGGGCTGGGGATTGGTGGAGGGGGAGTACAAAGCCCCAGGGTTGCTGAGGCAGCACCCAGTCAGGAGCAGCTTTGGTGGACACCAGGGCCCTGGTCTCCCTCCAGCTGCTCCAGAGCCTCCTGCTGCCCCACCCCTCGCGTCCTGCTGTTTCTCTGATCGACTTTCCCACGGACCTGTAGCTGAACCTCCCACCTGAGCTTGAGGACTTAGTCTGAACCTGATCCTTTCCAAGACCCTGTTCTCCTCCTCCTCTCCCTCCAGAAGCCCAGCAGCCCCCCTTCCTACTCCCCCATCTCCTCCACTCCATTCCTCTCCTCTCCCTTTCTCTCCCTCCCTCTCCCAACTGCCATCCTGCCCCCATCCCCATTCCCATCCTTAACGGCTTCCTATTCCCTCCCCCTAAGCCACCCCCACCTCAGGGCGCCCTGGGAGGACCAGGACATGGCTGCTGTAGTGGGTGCCTTTTTGGCTCCTCTTGCTGGGGTTTCCCAGCCGTCAGTCTAGCCACGTGAGTATACAGTGGACCGGCGAGTTTCCTTCCTTTTCATTGGCTGTGCTCCCGGGGTGTGAAATGACACAGCTGGAGCCTGTCACCCCAGCACTTTGGGGGTCCCAGGTGCGCAGGTCGCTTGAGTCCAGGAATTCGAGACCAGCCTGGGCATCAGAGCAAAACCCCATCTCTACAAAAAATTCAAAAAAAAAAACGAGTCAGATCTGGTGGTGTGGGCATGTAGTCCCAGCTACTGGAGAGACTGAGGTGGGAGGATCGCTTGAGCCCAGGAGGTGGAGGTTGTGTGAGCCGAGATCGCCCCACTGCACTCCAGCCTCAGCGACAGAGGAGACCTTGACTCAAACAAAACAAAGTAAAATGTCATTTGAGTTCTGTGTCATCTGGTTTGATGACTTCCTAGGAACTTCAGAGCCATTGTGTCTTCTGCTCTTGGGTCTGTGTCCAGTCAGAGTGATGGGAGCCCCAGAAGCTCATCAGATGGAAGAGAAAAGGGCTGCACCCTGCGGGGGTGTTTGCAATGCGGAAGTCACCAGGAGTGACATGACCAGGGTGTGCACGAGGACTGTATTGCCCTTTGTTCTGTCAAATGTGTCTTGTGCAGATTGTTTTACCCAAAGCACACTGGGGCTTAATGTCCTTATGATTGTCCAAATAGAAAGAAATCACAGGTTCTGCTTTGAAAGTTTTCACCCTCACATTCTAAAACGTCTCCACTACGCTCAGGAGAAGGCACCTTCTAGAGAGGAGAGTATTTGTTCTGAGCGGCATGCACCTGATTCTCAGAGAGGAGTCTGGAAAAGTCTAGTGGTGGGGAGCAACCACTGCATGGAGGCAGAATCGCCCCACATGAATGCCTCCAATCAAAGGAGAGCCTCTTGATGCTTTTCAGTCTATGAAGGAGGAAATGTCGTGATAATCTTGGTTGGAATTTATTTCCCTCTACCTGGTGGCATTTTCATAAATCAGTTAAACTCTTTCCCTCGCTCAC
>PVKV010036013.1:0-16072 GCA_004027835.1 Alouatta palliata
AAGCAATTCTCCTGCCTCAGCCTCCCGAGTAGCTGGGACTACAGGCACGTGCCACCATGCCCAGCTAATTTTTGTATTTTTAGTAGAGACGGGGTTTCACCATGTTGACCAGGATGGTCTCGATCTCTTGACCTCGTGATCCACCCGCCTCGGCCTCCCAAAGTGCTGGGATTATAGGCGTGAGCCACCGCGCCCGGCTTGTATGTTTTTTTTTAGTAGAGATGATGTTTCATTATGTTGGCCAAGATGGTCTCGATCTCTTGACCTCGTAATCCACCTGTCTCGGCCTCCCAAAGTGCTGGGATTACAGGCGTGAGCTACTGCACCAGGCTTTTTTTTTTTGAGACTGAGTGTTGCTCTGTCTCCCAGCCTGGAGTACAATGGTGCGATCTCAGCTCACTGCAACCTCCACCTCCTGGGTTCAAACGATTCTCCTGCCTCAGCCTACTGAGTATCTGGGACTACAGGCACTTGGGACTACATGCCCGGCTAATTTTTGTATTTTTGGTAAAGACAGGGTTTCATCATGTTGCCCAGGATAGTCTCGATCTCTTGATCTCATGATCTGCTCTCCTCGACCTCTCAAAGTGCTGGGACAGGTGTGAGCCACCGTGCCTGGCCAGGTCATTAAAATTCTTAAGTGACTTCATTTTTAATTACTATATGGCATTCTGTCCTTCCAGTATATCATGATTTATTTGACCTGTTACTGAGTGTTGACAGTTTCAGGATAAGAGGCACAGTTTGCTATTATATACCTCACTATGGTGGCATCCTGGTAGCTAAATACTTGCCCACTTCCCTGAATATTTCCTTAGTATAAATTACTAGAACTAGGATTTTGGTGTTTGATACATGCTGCTAAATTGTTCTTTAGAAAGACTGAACCAGTTTGTGCTCTTCCAGCCCCTGTGGTATATGATAGTTCCCATTTTCCTGTACCTTCCCCACACTGGGTGATATCCAGTTTTAAAATCTTAATCTTGCATTGCTATGAGAACTACAGTTAGAGAGGGCTTATCTTCTACTGCCCATTCTGCATACAGAGCAAATCCCTTGAGGCCTGAAGCCCCTTGGAGTTGGCAAGAAACCTTTGAGATGACTGCCCACTCTGTATCTGAGTTGTCACCAGTGTTCGCCACTTCTGCAGGATTGCCATGGCAACTAAACTGATGAAAAGATTTAGGAGGCCTTTTCTCTGTTTGCAATTCCTGTGATCCTTTTTGGATATGGATTTGGGACTCTGTCAGTATACCCATCATCTAATTCTGTCCATTGTGTTTTAAAGTTTAATGTTGCAATTTCTGATTACATCTGCCTTAGCCATGCTGTTTTATATTTGACATTCAATATACTACATCCTTGTTTTTCTGTATTTCTGATCTTATTTCCAGAAATGTGTCTATTTTTTCAGAATTCATTTTGCAAAGTGTTTTTACTGAGCATCTACCCAAAACAGCTGAAGTCAGATTTCAGGCTATCTTGCATCTAGAGTAGAGCAGGTAGGAAAAATTATTGAAGTGGAATTTTATCCCTGTTTGTACTGAACCGAGAAAAGGTATATAGATGAGAGAGAATTCCTAATTTGGTATCATTGGTATCTGGGATTTTGCTTGTTCTTACAGAAGACTGATTGATTAACTATACTTATTCATTAATTTATTTTCTCATTAAACTCTTGCTGAGTGCTTACTGTCTGCTAGGCATTACGGAGACAAAAAAGATTTCTTCCATCTAGGTCATGTGTTCCATTTGGGTATGCTAATACATTAGCAATGTAAATCAATTACCAAGAGATTGTCTGTTCCCAGTAGGAGATGGATTATTGGTGGGGACTTCTTTTTTTGGGGGGTGGGGAATAAATACAGGAAATGTTAATTATAGATTCTAAGTAGTAGATATATAAACATTCACTGTAAAGTTCCTTCAAGTTTTCTGTATATTTGAAAATATTCACACCATGTCAACAAAACTACCACTATTTGTGCTAAGACTTCAGCTTGTATTTGGATTAGGCTTATTATGTAGTAGTAGAAACAATAGAAATTGTTTTCACTCATTAAATACACTTATGTTTATGGGAAGGTTTTATATATATATATATATATATATGTAATGAATATGAACCAACAAGGGTCAGATATACACTCTGTTTCCCTCCAGACCAGTTCCAGCTGCTGTGCTGCACATTTCAGGAGTCTTATTAGAATTAGCCACATTCTCCCCACTTGCCCTTACTTCTCATATTTCACAACTCCTCCTAGTGGGGACTTCTGAAGGAGACATTTGAGCTAGGCCTTGAAAGATGAGAAGAATTTTTCCAAGTGGCAGCAAGTAACGTGAAGGTATAGAGTCATGGAATGCCCAGAAAACATAAAGTTGCCCTGTGTTATGGGGAAACAACTCGTGTGAGGCATGTTGGGAGAAATGAGAGATAACACCAGGGTGTGAAGGGCCTTTTGAATGCTATGTTTAGAAATTTGGACTTTATCCTAACAGCAATAATGGCTAACAGTTATATAGTGTTCAAAAAGTATAGCTTATCTGAGCAGTGGTATACCAGTAAGGTTTTTTTGTTTGTTTTTTTTGTTGTTGTTTTTGTTTTGTTTTGTTTTTGTTTTTGTTTTTTTTTCTGAGATAGAATCTTGCTCTGTTGCCCAGGCTGGAGTGCCGTGGCCCTATCTCGGCTCACTGCAACCTCCGCCTCTCGGGTTCAAGTGATTTCTCCTGCCTCAGCCAGGGTTTCACTTCGATGACCAGGCTGGAGCACTAAGGTCTTTATGGAAGAAAAAGACATGATAAACAGGGCTTTTAGGGAACTTCTATAGTAATGTAGCTGTATTAAAAGTAGGGATTAGAGCAGCATAGTAGAATTAGAATAGAAGACCAGGTACGGTGGCTCACGCCTGTAGTCCCAACACTTTGGGAGGCCGAGGTGGGTGGATCACAAGGTCAGGAGACCAAGACCAGCCTGGGCAACATGGTGAAACGCTGTCTTTACTAAAAATACAAAAATTAGCCAAGCATGGATGCATGCCTGTAATCCCAACTACTCTGGAGCCTGAGGCAAGAGAATCACTTAAACCCGGGAGGTGGAGGTTGCAGTGAGCTGAGATCATGCCACTGCACTCCAGCCTGCAAGATTGTCTCAATAGAAAAGAAAGAAAGAAGTAGAAGACTAGAGCTCACTGAAGGAGCACTTCAGAATTAGAATTAAGAAGTCTTGGTAACCTATTGGATTTATTCTCCCTAATGTATTTGGTCACTTGCCTGCTGGGGAATTTGTCTAAGTTTTAAAAAGTAATTCCTTTGGGAAAGCCAAAGGAAACTTTTCTATTAATAATTACCCCACTACTATTTTTTCTGATTTGTGTAATGGCCACATAGAGGTTAGATGTGATGGTTGTGACAGTAGTGACTAATACAGCCTGTGAAGGTGGCAATGGCGTTGCTGCAGACACTGGCAGCAAAGCAATGTCAGAGTAGCAGTGGAAACCTTTGTGAAGCTAGGAATACATTTTCTGGTCATAAAAACCACCTGAAAACTATGAACTCACTGTAGCAGGAGAAAGAAAGATGGCTTGTTTTTAGTAGAGGGCAAAATCCCTTTCAAGAATCAGAAGAAGAAGAAATGAAGAGTGAAACAATGTTCCTGCCCTACCCTTGCCCCCGACCCACTGGACTTTTTGGCAACCATTGATGTTCTTTCTAAAAGTGATTTTTTTAAATGTAGATTTTAAGGCCAGGTACGGTGGCTCACACCTGCAATCCCAGCACTTTGGGAGGCTGAGGCAGATGGATCACCTGAGATCAGGAGTTTGAGACCAGCCTGACCAACATGGCGAAACCCTGTCTCTACTAAAAATATAAAAATTAGCCAGGCATGATAACAGGCACCTGTAATCCCAGATACTTGGGAGGCTGAGGCAGGGAGAATCGCTTGAACCCAAGAGGTGGAGGTTGCAGTGAGCCAAGATTGCACCAGTGCACTCCAGCCTGGGCATCAGAGCGAGACTCCATCTCAAAAAAACAAAAAATGTTTTTAAAAAAGTATATTTTGGGCCAGACTTGGTGGCTCACTCCTGTGATCTCAGCACTTTGGGAGGCCAAGGCGGACCAATCACCTGGGGTCAGGAATCTGAGACCAGCCTGGCCAACATGGTAAAATCCCATCTCTACTAAAAATACAAAAATTAGCTGGGTGTGGTGGGATGCGCCTCTAATCCCAGCTACTGGGGAGGCTGAGGCAGGAGAATTGCTTGTACCCAGGAGGCGGAGGTTGCAGTGAGCTGAGATCATGCCATTGCACTCCAGCCTGGGTGACAGAACAAGACTCCATCTCAAAAAAATAGTATATTTTGGACAACTCTTTATATAACTTAATTCTTTATCAAATACTTGGACTTAGTACATTCTTCATTGAAATGGAGCAATAAACAACAGGAGCTCATAAGCAAGAAGAACCCATTATTTTAAAAAACAGTTAACTCTTAGCCGGGTGCAGTGGCTCATGCCTGTAATCCCAGCACTTTTTAAGGCTGAGGTGGGTAGATCACCTGAGGTTGGGAGTTTGAGACCAGCCTGACCAACGTGGAGAAACCCCATCTCTACTAAAAATACAAAATTAGATGGGCGTGGTGGCACATGCCTTGTAATCCCAGCTAGTCAGGAGGCTGAGGCAGGAGAATTGCTTGAATCCAGGAGGCGGAGGTTGCAGTGAGCCAAGATCATGCCATTGCACTCCAGACTGGGCAACAAGAGCAAAACTCCATCTCAAAAAAAAAAAAAACAGTAACTATCCTTACAGGCTTTCTTAGGGCTTTTTCTGTTGGATCCTTCCCTCTCACAGGTCCTTGCTGATGATCTCTAGGTAGACACATTCTAGACAAGATGTCCCTGTCTAGAATGGCAGAACCATTAGGGCTATATCCCCAGTACTAGGACAGTGCCTGGTGCTTAATAGATGGTAAATAGTTGTCTAATATGGGCCGGGCGCGGTGGCTCACGCCTGTAATCCCGGCACTTTGGGAGGCCGAGGCGGGCGGATCACAAGGTCAGGAGATCGAGACCATCCTGGCCAACATGGTGAAACCCCATCTCTACTAAAAATACAAAAATTAGCTGGGCGTGGTGGCGCGCGCCTGTAATCCCAGCTACTCGGGAGGCTGAGGCAGGAGAATTGCTTGAACCCAGGAGGCGGAGGTTGCAGTGAGCCGAGATCGCGCCACTGTACTCCAGTCTGGCGCCTGGAGACGGAGCGAGACTCTGTCTCAAAAAAAAAAAAAAATATAGTTGTCTAATAGACGGAGCAGATAGATTCATGAATTCGCTTTTTGCTTTTTCTGTTAGAAACTAAAGGTTTGGGTCAGGCACAGTGGCTCACGCCTGTAATCCCAACACTTTGGGAGGCCGAGGTATGAGGATCACTTAAGGTCAGGACTTCAATACCAGCCTGGCCAACATGGTAAAACCCCGCCTCTACTAAAAATACAAAAATTAGCTGGGCGTCATGGTGAGCCCTTGTAATCCCAGCTACTCAGGAGGTTGAGGTGGGAGAATCGCTTGATCCTGAGAGGTAGAGGTTGCAGTGAGCCAAGGTGGCGCCAGCCTGAGTGATAGAGGGAGACTCCAAAAAAAAAAAGAAGAAGAAAACAAACTAAAGGTTCAAAGAATCCTAGGAAAGGACAAGTCCTCCCAAGCCAGTAATCTAGGCAGGATTACTGATAGTATTTTTTATATTTGTTGTATTTTTATAAAATGCCATAGATAAGGGGCTTTTTTTCCCCATTGCATCAGTCTAAAAATCACACATTTTTATATGAACTAACCTAAATATCTGATGACTCTCACAACACCAAATCTTTGAAACGTGCCTGTATAAATAAAATATTAACAGATTCATGATAATTTTAAATATCAATGTGTTTAAATACCTTAATTATTTTTTCACTCCCTAGCTTTAAAAGAAAGTAACCAACTTCAGCTGGGCACGGTGGCGCACGTCTGTAATTCCAGCACTTTAGAAGGCTGAGTTGGGCAGATCACCTGAGGTTGGTGACCAACCAAGAGCCTGACCAACATGGAAAAACCCCAACTCTACTAAAAATATAAGATTAGCCGGGCATGGTGGTGCATGCCTGTAATTCCAGCTACTCCGGGAGGCTGAGGCAGGAGAATCTCTTGAACCCCGGAGATGAAGGTTGTGGTGAGCTGAGATCATGCCACTGCACTCCAGCCTGGTCAACAAGAGCGAAACTCTGTCTCAAAAAAAAAAAAAGACTTCAAAAGGACATCACAATAAGTCAAGTCTATTTGGGGTAGTTTGAGGATTCTTCCCTCACTAACATCATTTGGAAATAATTTCATAGGCATTAATTGCATGAATGTGACTGGATTAAAAGGTGTTCAGCCAGAACTTACAGTTCCATACTAGATGATTTCAATTCCTGTGCTAAAATTAATTTGTATGACATATTTTCATTTAGTGGAAAGCTTCTCAAAAGTATTTCATTTTCTTGGTGCCATTTATCGTTTTTGCAGCAGAGGGATACCATGCAAGATAATCTGATAAAGCTCCAGCAGGAAATGGCTGAACTAGAAGCTGTGTTAGAACAGCATGGGAGCCAGCCTTCTCACAGTTCCCCTTCCGTCATAACTGACTCTTCTACCCTTGAGGACCTTCGAAATCCGAAACAAAGCACATCAGAAAAAGGTATGTAATATTGGCCAAACACTCAGATCTTAAGCAAATTTTTTTTCCTCCCTTTTCCTGAAAAGTAAGGACCTAGCTCCAACATTTTATGATCCTTGCTCAACACATGGGTAATTATGGAGCCTTGGTTCTTGTCCCTGCTCACAACTAATTTACCAGTCAGAGGGACCCAAGGCAGTCATTCATGTTGTCATCTGAGTACCTACAAGTAGATGCTATGGAGAGCCCATAGAATATCGTTGGTATACAGCATAGCTCTTGCTCTATTGGAAACTAAGTGGAATTTGAGAAATCGGTGACAGACAACCCCATAATTTCAGAAAGCTATGAAAAAATATTCAAGCATATTCCTTATAACACTGGTATCACATCACAATGACTTATTTAATGTGCTTCTGATTTATAGAAAGAGACATCCTATACTTCAGGAACTGCACTTTGATCCACAGAAAGCCTAGTTATGTAGAACTCCTGTTAGTTCAAAAGAAAAAGAAAAGAACAACACAGGAAGCCTAATTATGCAGCAGAGTCAAGTGCTTTATAACAATGTTGTAGTTATCAAAAGAATCCAGGTGGACCTCTGAGAGGATGCCGTTGGAGTCACGAGGCAGGTGTAGTTGATCAGAGCTGACTTCCTATAAGAAGTGAGCACTGAGCTGAGGAATAATGGCATAAATGAAGGACAGTGAGATGGAGATTTGAGTTTTTAATTGGAAAGACAACACATCAGCCAGGTTTTTTAACGGCCAATTACATAGACACGTAGGAGAGGCTAGGCATGGGGTCCCCACCGGATGCTGCCTGCTTGGAAACAGGCAGGGGTGGTTAGTCCTCCCAAAGTGCACTTCATTCCTATCTCAGTGATTCCTATCTGAGTTCCTTCCCCAGCACCCTGTTCCACAGTCTAGCTGGGGACCTTAAGGCCTTCCTTTGAGTCTTTCTAGGAACTCAAGTCTGTTACTTGTACAGAACAGTGGCCTTGGTCCCCAATTGTGTCTTGCAGTGTTTGTGTTCAGGAAGAAACAGTAGCTTGCGCATAAAAAGCTAGCTGGAAACTCTGTTGCTATAGCAGTGCTTCAAAATGCATTTCCTTAAATGCTTTCTTTGTAACTATCTTCATTTAGTTCATCTCTCATATAATGAGAGTTCAGAGTCCCATCCCCAGTATAATACTCTCCTTTGGGGTGTTTTCACCATCTTTATTGTGAAACAGACTAGACTTTCAATTCTAATGTGTAAGATATAAAATGTTATTATTGTCTGACTTTGAATATCTGTGTAAATCTCTCTCCTCTTTGGTATATATGTATATGTTTTTTTATTTTTCCTGGTGATCTGTAAGAGAAATGCTTCATTTCTGAAATATTTTGGATATCACAACTTAATACCAATGTAAGTTTTGAGCCTTTTCCTTCCTAAATCTGGTGTGAGTCTAACTGAAATTCAAATAAACTTTTTTTTTTTTTTTTTTTGAGATGGAGTCTTGCTCTGTCGCCAGACTGGAGTGCAGTGGTGCAATCTCGGCTCACTGCAACCTCCACCTCCTGGGTTCAAGCGATTCTTCTGCCTCAGCCTCCCGAGTTGCTGGGACCACAGGTGCATGCCACCATGCCCAGCTAATTTTTAGTAGAGACAGGGTTTCACCATGTTGGCCAGGATGGTCTCTATCTGTTGACCTCGTGATCCACCCACCTCGGCCTCCCAAAGTGCTGGGATTACAGGCGTGAGCCACCGCGCCCGGCCAAACTTTTTGAAAGTAATTTTTTCTTTAATTTTTTTAAGTAGCAACAGGGACTCGATGTTAATTAGGCTGATCTTGAACTCCTGGTTTTCAGCAATCCTCCCACACCTCAGCCTCACATTTTTAGACAGGGTCTTGCTCTTTTCCCCAAGCTGGAGGACAGTGGGATAACCACAGCACTCTGTAGTCTCAACCTCCTCAAGCAATCCTCCTGCCTTAACCTCCCAAGTAGCTGGGACTATAGGCATGCACCACCATACCCAGCTAATTTTTAACATTTTTTGTGGAGACAAGGTCTCCCTATTTCCCAAGTTGGTCTCAAACTCCTGGACTCAAGCAATCCTCTCACCTCAGATTCCCAAAGTACTGGGGTTGCAAGTGTAAGCCATGGCACCTGGCTAAAACGTCTAATAAAAAGAGTATTGTTGGCTGGGCGTGTTGGCTCCTATAATCCCAGGACTGTGGGAGGCCGAGGTGGGTGGTTCATGAGGTCGTTAGTTCAAGACCATCCTGACCAACATGATGAAAACCCATCTCTACTAAAAATACAAAAATTAGCTGGGCATGGTGATGTGCGCCTGTAATCCCAGCTACTGGGAAGGCTGAGGCAGGAGAATCTCTTGAACCTAGGAGGCAGAGGTTGCAGTGAGCTGAGATCAAGCCACTGCACTCCAGCCTGGGTGACAGAGAGAGACTCCATCTTAAAAAAAAAAAAAAAAGTCCGGTCCTAGGCACTTCGGGAACTGCAGCTTAGGTGCAGACATGGCCAAGTCCAAGAACCACACCACACACAACCAGTCCCAAAAATGGCACAGAAATGGTATCAAGAAACCCCGATCACAAAGATACGAATCTCTTAAGCGGGTGGACCCCAAGTTCCTGAGGAACATGCGCTTTGCCAAGAAGCACAACAAGAAGGGCATAAAGAAGACGTAGGCCAACAATGCCAAGGCCATGAGTGCCCATGCTGAGGCCATCAAGGCCCTCGTAAAGCCCAAGGAGGTTAAGCCCAAGATCCCAAAGGGTGTCAGCCGCAAGCTCGATCGACTTGCCTACATTGCCCACCCCAAGCTTGGGAAGCGTGCTCGTGCACGCATTGCCAAGGGGCTCAGGCTCTGCTGGCCAAAGGTCAAGGCCAAGGCCAAGGATCAAACCAAGGCCCAGGCTGCAGCTCCAGCTTCAGTTCCAGATCAGGCTCCCAGAGGTGCCCAGGCCCCTACAAAGGCTTCAGAGTAGATATCTCTGTCTGCCAACGTGAGGACAGAAGGACTGGTGCGACCCCCTCCCCCACCACCGGGGCTACCATCTGCATGGGGCTGGGGTCCTCCTGTGCTATTTGTACAAATAAACCTGAGGTAGGAAAAAATATATATATATTGTGCTATTGTTTACCTTCTGCTATACTTATGGCTTTTCTGGGCTGGAATACAGTGGCCTAATCACAGCTCACTGCAGCCTGGAACTCCTAGGCTCAAGCGTCCTCCTGCCTCAGCCTCCTGAGTAGCTGGGACTACAGGTGTGCACTATGACATCCAGCTAATTTTGTTTATTTTTGGTAGAGATGGAGTCTTGTTATGTTGCCCAAGCTTGCTTTTTTTTTTTTTTAATAGATTTATGGAAAAGTTGAAATTATGGTACAGAGAGTTCCTGTATGCTTTAGTTTCTTCCTAATGTTATCTTACATTACCATGGTACTTTTATCAAAACTAAGAAACCGAGAATTCATTCATGGCTATTAATGAGTGAAACTCTAATTTGCTTGGATTTCATTATTTTTTAAGATCCAGTATTCATAAATATGATAAAAGTTCCTTTTCTTTACAGTCTTTGCATTGATGTCCTACCCTTCAGCATAGATTTGTCCTATTGTTTATCTAAGGTTACTTCCCAAGCCTGAATAATATTTGGGTACAAATGTGTATACTTACCCATTACAAATTGTATGTACCTGTCCCTGAAGATAAAGCTACTTCATATTAGACACTTTGTTTTATTTTCTCCTAGATTTTCTGTCATTCAAAAAGCAAATATGGCCAGGCATGGTGGCTCACACCTGTAATCCTAGCACTTAGGGAGGCCAAGGCAGCGGATAATGAGGTCAAGAGATCAAGACCATCATGGCCTTGTACTAAAATACAAAAAAATAGCCAGGCGTGGTGGCAGGCACCTGTAGTCCCAGCTGCTCTGGAGGCTGAGGCAGGAGAACCGCTTGAACCTGGGAGGGGGAGGTTGTAGTCAGCTGAGATCTCGCCACTACACTCCAGCCTGGCAACAGACCAAGACTCTGTCTCAAAAAAAACAGATAACAAAAAAATAGCTGTGTTTGTGTCTGAGCCTTCCCTCTGCCTTTCACTGTTTTTTGTTTGTTTGTTTTTGAGACGGAGTTTCGCTTTTGTTGCCCAGGCTAGAGTGCATTGGCACTATTCTCGGCTCACTGCATCCTCTGCCTCCCTGGTTCAAGCAATTATCTCACTTCATCCACCCAAGTAGGTAGGATTATAGGCACCCACCACCACGTCCAGCTAATTTTTGTATTTCTAGTAGAGAAAGGGTTTCACCATGTTGGCCAGGCTGGTCTCAAACTCCTGACCTCAGGTGATCCTCCTGCCACCTCAGCCTCCCAAAGTGCTGGAATATTAGGCGTGAGCCACCATGCCCGGCCACTTTTTTTTTTTTTTTTAACTTGTTCCGATGGTTAATTTTGATATGATTCCTTGAAACCTGCACATTACTTTTTATCAATTATCACCCTGTATTGGGGTTGGGGAGGATGATACCTCTCTTTGTAGTTAGATCCTGCTTACTTTCAACAGCTGGTAGCTTCAGGCAGAGTTCTTACCATCCGAGAAACTCACACGTCCAGAAAAGGCAAGCATAAAGGAAACTATAAATAATGCATTTGAAAACTAACTCAGGAAATCAATGATTATTTCCCCCCAGGCTACCCAGTGTCTTAAAAAACAGTTTAATTAATACAGTCTTTTGTTTCAATTTTCTACCTAAATTTATGACCTTTAGCTTTTCTAATAAAAGCTCAAAATGAATTACAGTCACCAGGGACTTTTTAATGAATAGAAGACATTTGCAACTTTTAACTGTTTGTTTTTATTTATTAAATATTTCTGCCTTGGCCGGGCATGGTGGCTCACACCTGTAATCCCAGCACTGTGAGAGGCCAAGGCAGGAGGATCACTTGAGCTCAAGAGTTTGAGACCAGGGTAGGTGTGGTGGCTCATGCCTATAATCCCAGCACTTTGGGAGGCCAAGGCTGGTGGATCAGCTAAGGTCAGGAGTTCAAGACCAGCCTGCAACATGGTAAAACCCCGTCTCTACAAAAAAAAATTAAAAAATTAGCCGAGGCTGGTGGCGGGCACCTGTTATCCCAGCTTCTCAGGAGGCTACAGCAGGAGAATCGCTTGAACCTGGAGGTGGAGGTTGCAGTGAGCCGAGATCACACCATTGTACTCCAGCCTGGGTGACAGAGCAAGACTTCGTCTCAAGAAAAAAAGAGTTTGAGTCCACCCTGGTCAACATAGCAAGACTCCATCTCTTAAAAAAATAAAGTAAATAAATACTTCTGCCTTTAAGATACTTCCTAGAGGCAATGACACAGTGATACATATGGAGAAATTTATATATATATCTATATATATAAAATGAACTAGGCTGGGTGAGGTGACTCACATCTATAATCCCAGCACTTCAGGAGGCTGAAGCAGGTCAATCACCTGAAATCAGGAGTTTGAGATCAGCCTGACCAACATGGTGAAACCCTGTCTCTACTAAAATACAAAGCAAAATTAGCTGGGCATGGTAGTAGGTGCCTGTAATCCCAGCTAGTAAGGAGGCTGAGGCAGGAGAATCACTTGAACCCGGGAGGCAGACATTGCAGTGAATCGAGATCTCACCATTGCACTCCAGCTTGGGTGACAGAGTGAGACTTCATCTCGGAAAAATAAAAAAAAATAAAAGAATGAAGTAACATGCCAGAATTTTGCCTTCAGTATGTTTTGTGTTTTTTCTTTTCTTGTGCCATTTCATCTTTAGTTCCATGTATTACTTAAGATTTCTTATCAACCAGCACCTTGGGGTTTTTTTGTGTATGTGTTTGTTAGGGAGTTTATTTATTTGGTTTTCTTTTTCTTTTTTTCCAATAATTGAAAATGTGAAGTAAAAATGTCACCTGTTTTTTCTTTCTCATCTGACACTCTTGTCTTGTTTACTCGCCACATACAGAAGCTGAAACCTCATCTCAGTCTTTGATGTGGAGGCAGTGGGGATATAGAAAAGAATATACTTTGTGCTTTCCAGTACTCTTTCTTTCCTATTGTCTCAGGGGATTTGGGCATAATTATTTTGCTGCAGAGATAAAAATTTCATATATATATATATTTATTTATTTTATTCAGGGCCAAGGAATATAAATTTTTTTTCAGTCTTGTCTCAGCTAGCTGTCTTTATTTACCCCGTCTTAAAGTGTTGCTTTTATTATCATTATTATTTTTTAATCATTGAGTTCCACTTGATGCTAGTATCTGTCTGTTGCATTACTTGTGTTTATAAAATTCTGCCTGATACACTTGTTTGAAAACCAGTTTGTGTATCATAGATTGATGCTTTTGAAAAAATCAAAATTCTAACCTGAATTATCACTATCAGAGCAAAGCAGTAAAGTAGATTTGTTTTCTCATTCCATTTAAAGCAGTATTAACTTCACAGAAAAGTAGTGAATATCCTATAAGCCAGAATCCAGAAGGCCTTTCTGCTGACAAGTTCGAGATGTCTCCAGATAGTTCTACCAGTAAAAATGAAGAACCAGGAGTGGAAAGGTAAGAAACATCAATGCAAAGATGTTGTGATATCTGACATCTTTATTTATATTGAACTCTTACTGTTAATTTTTTCACCATACTTCCTCCAGTTTTTTGTATACAGACATTTATAACCTTTCATTGCTCTAGGATACTTCTTTTGTTTAATTGTATGCAGACTTTTTGGACCTATAACATAAGCTACAACATGAGAAATGTGTAGTTAGATAGATATGTCCCTTCTGAAGGTCAGAAAAAAATATAATGGAACTAAAACCTGAACAAGCTTGGAAGTTGATGGTAGACTTCTTCAAGGCAGCCCTTGCCCTAATTGAAATTCTTCTTTTTTTCTTTTCTTTTTTTTTTTTAAAGATGGGGTTTCACCATGTTGGTCAGGCTGGTCTTGAACTCCCGACCTCAAGTGATCCTCCCACCTTGGCCTCAAAAGTGCTTGGATTACAGGCGTGAGCCACCACGTGCGGCGTGAAATTCTTCTTTCTAGAAAAAGCCTAGCTGTTGATTTATCACAGAAAATAATAATTATTATTTTTTGAGACAGGGTCTTTATTTGTCACCTAGGTTGGGGTGCAGTGGTGCAATCATGCCTGGGCACAGAGACTCTATCTCAAAAAAAAAAAAAAAAAGAATGAATTTGAACATTGAAAAGTCAGGGAATAAGGATGATTCTATGAATTCTTCTAAAACTAAGTAGAAAGATGAGTGTAGAGATGTCAACATTGATCAACTATGTTCATAAGAGATATGATTCTAACATATCCATTTAGACTCAAGTAGAATATTCTGTATAGAGTGAGTGGCAGTGAGTAATTTGGTAAAAATTTGCTGACCTGCTTTTATTCTTCTTCTTTTCTTTTCTTTTTTATTTTTTTTATTTTTATTTTTTTGGTGGCCAGGGGGAGCAGAGTCGCTCTGTTGCCCAAGCCGGAGTGCAGTGGTGCAATCTCAGCTCACTGCAACCTCCGCCTCCCAGGTTCAAGCAGTTCTCCTGCTTCAGCCTCCAAAGTAGCTGGGATTACAGGCACAAGCCACCACACCCAGCAACTGACCTGCTTTTAAACAGCTAGGAGACATAGTGCCTCAGACCAACCCAACCCCTCAGGGAGATGTTATATGTCAACTGTGACATATTGGCAGGCAACATGAATCCAGACTTCTAGGCTGTCATGTGGGCTCTTTTTTGCCAGTCATTTCTGATCTCTCTGACATGAACTATTTCATTTATGCTTTGGCTGCCCAGGAAGTATGATTTGTCCTTTCACAATTGATGGTGATAGTTTTCTCGTTCCATTCATCTTTCTAGATCATCCCCTTCTAAATGCCAGCCATTAGATGATAGGTGGTGCGTGCACAGTTGCTCTGGGAGTCTTCAGAATGGAAACTACCCATCTCAAGAGGAGCTCATTAAGGTTGATGTGGAGGAGCAACAACTGGAAAAGTTTGAGCCACATGATTTAATGGAACCATCTTACTTGCCAAGGCAAAATCTAGGTAGTATTTCATCTGCTGTAGTGGAACAAACACTTTGATTTTACTCTGAATCCTACATAAAGATATTCTAGTTAACCAACTTTTAGATGTACTAGTCTATCATGGATACTTTTGTTATACTTAAGCCCATTTTAGAAAAATAACTCAAGTGTTAATCCAGGTTTACCTGAAAATTATTGGAGCTGTTAATCCATCTGTATTTTAATTAATGGTTTAACTAATGATTTTGAGGACGAGGGAGTCTTGGTGTGCTCTAAATATTTCAGATAAGGTGGGTGGATCACTTGAGGTCAGGAGTTCAATACCAGCTTCGCCAACATGGTGAAATCCTGTCTCTGCTAAAAATACAAAATAATTAACTGGGTGTGGTAGCGTATGCCTGTAATCCTAGCCACTTGGGAGACTGAAGCAAGAGAATCACTTGAACCTGGGAGACGGAGGTTGCGGTGAGCAAGTCCCACTGCACTCCAGTCTGGGCGACAGAGTAAGACTCCGTCTCAAAAATATATATATTTTTTTTATTTCAACTGTTAGACAAGAGTCCCAGGGCCATAGAATAAAGTTTTAGGCTGGTCCTTTATTGGAAAATGAGTCAAATCCCAAAGCAAGCTCTTTTTTTGTTTTGTTTTGTTTTGTTTTGTTTTGAGACAGAGTCTCACTCTGTCACCAGGCGCCAGGCTGGAGTGCAGTGGCGCGACCTCGGCTCACTGCAACCTCCGCCGCCAGGGTTCAAGCAATTCTCCTGCCTCAGCCTCCCGAGTAGCTGGGACTACAGGCGCACGCCACCACGCCCAGCTAAGTTTTTTCTATTTTTAGTAGAGATGGGGTTTCACCATGTTGACCAGGAAGGTCTCGATCTCTTGACCTCGTGATCCACCCGCCTCGGCCTCCCAAAGTGCTGGGATTACAGGCGTGAGCCACCGCGCCTGGCCAGCAAGCTCTTTTATGAGTTAGTGAATATAAATGACTATACATTTTATGTTCCTTAGGGTCATTTTAGGAATCTCACACATTCTGCTTAACTTAATTCCTGATAGCATGACATTTTCTGAAATGTTTAAAGGTCTGCTGTTCTTTTTTTTTTTTTTTTTGAGACGGAATTTCGCTCTTGTTGCCCAGGCTGGAGTGCAATGGCGCGATCTCGGCTCACCGCAACCTCCGCCTCCTGGGTTCAAGCAATTCTCCTGCCTCAGCCTCCCGCGTAGCTGGGACTACAGGCACGTGCCACCATGCCCTGCTAATTTTTGTATTTTTAGTAGAGACGGGGTTTCACCATGTTGACCAGGATGGTCTCGATCT